>JAQIWJ010000646.1:0-17898 GCA_034695185.1 Discolaimus major
ATTTATGCATCATATGCATTGTAAATATACGGTGGGAATTTGAAATATTGTGATTGCTATGATCATTTGAAACAGCCGTTGAGCTAGAATCATGGATTTTCTGAATTCGTGAGCTTGTGAAGCAGAAAATTTGAAGTATTTCATATTGCTTCATGGAATACTAGTATCATGGGAAGTTCATACTTATTTGGGTCGCAAAATATTTGTGCATGTAAAAAATGTATCAAATCCATAATCAAAGTCGCTGGTATACATACTGTAATCGCTAGAATCCAAGATTTCAAATCCTCTCAAAAGCTTGATGGCGAGATATAACCAAGAAAATGTTTACGTTTTCCTGGTAAGATAATCCGTTGACGTTTTCGGATTTAAAATCAAGTTGATCAGATTATCGATTTTTGGAATATTGATTTCTGTGTGATTAAACCATGATTGGTTGATGCAGCATGATCGACTGTACAGGAAAACGCCCTCACACAACGTGTATACGTTTATCGATGTTCTGAAATCACTGATCGAAAGCCATGTGCTAAAGCATCGGCAACTTCAAATTTTCTAAATCTGGACTACACGTGATTAATGAACGAAACGCACATTTTCCGGGACATGTGGACATGCTGATTCTAGAAATCACATTTATTTCATCGTACGACCGATATTTAGAGATTCGATCAAATTGATCGATTTCCGATGGAGAGGCGATAGCTTGATTTTGACTTCACCAATCGATCCCCCGTAATTAATTGTTCAGGAAAATGTACCCATATGCTACACCTGGCTTCATTCTGTACAAATTTATCAATGATCAATGATCATGTGCTAAAGTACAGTAAAATTCGAAAATGTCAAAATCGATAATTTGCAGATAAATGCCCGGAACGCATGTTTTCTATGATAAATGGACATGATGATCATCATGTTGTCAGTAATTTTTCAATTGCAAGCATATTTCAAAAGTTGATCGAAAATATCGATTTTTGATACACGCGTGATCAATCGAGTTTGACGTTACCAATCGATTCTCCGTGATCTATTATATCAAAAAATTTGCCTACATGTAATACATTGCCTTATTTTCTGCGAAATAACTTGCAATTAGAATAATCTGCGTTTTTCAAATGCAAATTTTTCTATTTAACTTTGATGATACGAAACATAGGCGAATATTCAGTAATTTCGATAACCAATGCATCGTTCTTGCTTGCATGTGATTTATGTGATCAAAATCAGGACATACGTGATTTAAATCACAGATGACCATTGGTCATTAAACTTTTCTGCAAGTAGCAATTATCTACGCTACTCATCAAGAACACCAAATTCCATGCCATACTTTACAGTACACAGGGCTGCAAACAGTACAAAAAAAAGCAGCGTCCAAACCAAAAATGGAACGCATATATGCACGTTGTACCAAAAAGACACGAGAGAATCTTGCGAGTAAACATATCAAAAAACATCCAATATAAATCCAACATATGACCGCCTATAAGTCCATCATAGTATTATGATCTGTCATTCTAAGAAATGTCAATGCATCAAAGACGCTTCGAACCCAGAAAAAATACGTCTAACAAAAATCAACTAGTAAAGAATACGTAAAAATTCTGTACAGTAATCACAGGCATGGCACGGCGAGCAAAAAATTTGCACAGACGAGTAGAGTACAAATAAATACATCGAAAGTAAACTATGCACCTACATAATTAACATTAAGATACTCTAATCACTGCATCCCAATTCAAACCCCTCAAAATCAGGTACATAATAAAGAAACCACCCTCCTTAAATTAAATATATCGCATCAAGATATGCGAGTACACAAAAACTAGCTCTCAAAAAATTCCATGCATATTAATCACAGATAAATAAAGATAACGCCTCCTGGACGGGATGGGATGGGATGGGATAAACGCAAACATTCTCCAGATAAAAGGAGTATCAAAAGTTGTGTCCCCCCAACACGTGACATCAGCATAGAAAACAATTATACTTAGCTGCTACGCATTTGAATACTGCCACCAAAATAATCGATTCCAAAATCTCGCATTACCCGAAAAAAACGATAGCACATTGAATGCTTGATGATTCGCTCCGAAGATGCGTGGATCAACCCAGCGTACCAGACGACACGAACCACCGACTGATCGATTACCGGTTTCCTTTTCCGTACGATTGCCGAATCCAAGTGATAGCCGTCAAGACGTATGAGCACAGATCGTGTAAATTGGACGTTGAAGTCAGCGTGCCGCAAATGCCACTCAGGTGATCGAAAAATTCTGAAAGCGAATGGTCATTTAACCAGAGCCGAAAATGTGACAAAAGCATTTACCTTTATCAGCTCCTAGTGATTTCTGCTCCGCTTGCTGCCAATAATGATGGGCCCACATTAAGGAATGAAGATGCGATAGCTGTTGCTTGTACAAGGCTTCGATTTGCTGCGGAATCGCCACTAATCCAGGCGGCAACGAATGGCTGGATCCCGTTGAACTGGCTGGCGATGGTGTCGGTGATGGCGTGACGCCACTTCCGTCACCACCCGCTGAGCTGCACCTTTCCGAATGGCCACCATTGTTTTGACGACCACCATTCGCGGATGCGATCGGACCATTGCTGGACGGATGAGAGACGGATGACGGGGCGGAGACGGACGCACGATCAGCTTTGTGAAAATCGTTCAATTGGCGATAGTTGGTGATTGCTTGGGATTGCCGCATTTCGAACATTTTGTAGTAGCACAAGGATTGTATTCGCAAGGCCAAGACGCTGATTTCGGACACGTAGCCAGCGATCCTTTTGGTCGGTGCTGACGACATTTGAGTGGTGTACTTCTCCGCAACGCTCCTGAAACCAGGAGAAGCTTTTGATAGAAAAAATCCCAGCTCCATCGGGCTATCAACTTACGTTAATAATTCCACTGTGGTTTTAACCATTGTGTGAGGAGTTGAGGATTCTTTATTCTTCTTGTGCAATATTTGCTCCATGCAAAGGCCGGTCATCAAGAAATAAACCACCGATTCCAAATACAGTAATATCTTTAATGTCTTGTCAGCCTGAAAGACAATGTGCCATGATGACATTGTTATTCAATAGAATGAACTGATTACCTGTCCATCTGCGCTGTGTTTCATCTCTTTGGCTTTCTTTTGGTATTCGAGTTCTTTCGTGCAATCCAGATCCAGCTTCACGGGTTTCGAAGGCGGATCCGAGAGGAAAATCGTAAGGCTCTGAAATAAAGTTTTTTTATCTTTAACAATTGAGAAACTGATACCAAACTCTTCTTACCGGTTCTAATCGTGGCGCTTTACTCGGTGGTGAATCGACTGGAAGGTAATCTGATGGTCGCTTTTGTTTCGCTGATTTGGCCTTGGACGAACCGGCTTGCCCTTTGGCGGCACTGACCGAAGTCGATAAATTCCTGCAAGAAAACCGTTATTAGAACTTTGCTTTTGAATACAAAGCAATCCTATTTACCCGCAGCTCTTTGGTGGTCGAGCTTTCACTTTTTCGCTGGCGATTGGATGAGGCGGAGTCAGTTTTGGTGCTTGTGGTTTCTCCGAATCGTAGTGGGTTGACGATGACGATGTACCAGCCGTGCTCCCTCGTTTCCTTTGACCAGTATTCTCTATACGCTTCGAAATTGGCATGTCGTCAACCAAATCACTGATCACGCTGGACGACGTCGTGGCAATGGCTGGTGTCGCGGTTTTCTTTTCACAGGATACCGGTTTCGGCTTTGGCGAAGATTTCTCCAACGCATTCTCATCGTCGTTCCCGATTCTCGACTGTACAATTTCACTCGGTTGATGATCTTGGCGCTTCTTATTCGGTACCCGTTCCAGCATATTCAATGGAATTTGACACAATAAACTCGGCTTCCCGTTGACGAATTCAAATGGCGGAAATTCGTGAATAGGCGACAATAACGGTGATAGCCGTGATTCTTGCAGGATGGTTTCAGCGTCCGTTTCGAATAGTAGACAATTGCCGTTCATTAGCAGATTCGGTTTGGTTGTTGGCTTCGCGTCGTCCGAAATAAATGAAGGCCAATTGACGTTCTCTTTCCCACCTTTGCCACGTTCGTCCTCGTCAGTAGCGAATAACCCGCGTTCAATATTGAGATTCTCCTTTGGCTTCTTCCGCTTTTCTTCACCGCCGGCCGTTTTGGATGGCACTGGCGAGCCCATTCTGCCGTCCCGTTCTTGGTTGAATAATTGTACTTTGCCGTCTTTAACGTTCAATGTCATTTTTAATCCAGATGCGGCTGAACCATTTCCACTGTCGCTGTCCACCTTTGATCGTTTGGCCGATTTTTCAATTCGGGTTGACGTTGACGCTGGACCCGTATCACCGAGATTGCTGAATTCGGCATCCGACCCGCTTTCATTTGCGTCTCGCTTCGTTGAATGCGATTTCTTGGGTAGCTTTGAATTCTTGCTGTAACCTCGGCCGCCATCGGATTTCACGGACGGTATGATCGGCATTGCTGGACCGGATTCGATGGATGAAGTCGATTGAACAGACGCGTTCTTGTCGCTTTTCGGCGTCACCGATTGCATAAAGGCTGACAGGCTCCACTGTTCGGTTCTGGTGTCGGCTTTCAATGGGCTTAGAGCTGTATCGCCGGTTGCACGAATGAAGGCTTTGATATCCTCTTTCTTCGGTGATTGAGAATAAGCACGTTCCACGGTATGCCTGAAATAAAAGTTGACTTTGAGAAACGACAGTTTAGAAAAAAATATCAAAAGCTTACTTCTCAGTTTTGAAATCCTCTTCCACCGTTTCAGAATCCTTTCGCATTTTAGCCTGCAAAAAAGTTTATGTTATTACCAAGAACTATGAAACAACAACAAAGACTTACATTAAGCGCATTATCTTCGTGCTCATCAATTTCAGCCTCGCTTTCACTGTCCTGACTATCCATGTCCGAGTCGGTCATACACAAATCGTTTTCCAATGTTGCACTCCTGCAAATATAACGCACTTGTAAAACTGCACTTTCCAAAAGCAAATTTGCTTACTTTCCGCTATCATTTCCAACTGTGGCATTTGATGACTCCGATAAAGTCGAACGATCGCCTGGCTTTTGATGTACTGGCAACGTTGTTCGTCCATCTTCGGAAACAAGGCTTTTGCGTTCGTTGGATGGCGGTTTCTTCGGTGGTTGACACGATTCTTCCACCTACAATAAAAGCTTTACGTTAATATGGTAATATTAGCAAAAGGAATTTGGCAATGGCCTTCTACTCAAGTCGGGAGCAGCAATAGGATTCAAAACTACGCAACTAACACTATACATGCGCCGTACGAAAGTCATTCGTACAGTGAAAACGCGAATTATTGGTCGAACAGATCCACCATACAAGAAAAGGTGGTTTCGAATGCTCGACCTCGCTGGGGCGTTCAAACACGCAGGTGAGAACAGGACGCATGGACAAGAAACACAATAGCCTCGTCGCCCATCGGCCGACTAAAGTGCGAATATATAAACCACCAACTGTGGTCCAATCTTTCTGCGCGAATTTTGGCATTTCATTTCACGCCTAAACGCTTCTGCTTAGTCAGAGCTCATTCGCGGAAAAAAGAGAAACGCGAGAATAGTCTAATTATTAACGCTGCCGCTAGGATGCAATGCAATCATCAAGATAATTTTTGCTGCCGTACCTTAGAAGGATATGTGAACGGCGAATCCAACGGTTCCGATGGTATTCCACTAAGCGGCGGCGCGTCCACAATACCAGTGACTTTCTGAAATGAATCACGCGTTAATCATAATCAAAATCAGCGACTTACTACACTTCCATACCTTGATCATCTTCTCGATTGAAGGCGTGGATAAAACGTCGTCCAAATCCGCACCAACCTAAAATAAAGATTTTCATGTATTCAACAGCAGTAATTAGAAAAGATGCATAATGAATTGCCTGCGCTTTAGATCCTAAACTTGTGCAGAATTCCTATCAAGCTGCATTATCTTCGCATGCAAACATTTTTCAAATCGCGACACGGACCCCGGGAGTATTTAGTAGACTAGATGAAAACGCCCCTTTTCTGAGGTCGGGCATACAATTTTCCCCCATTTGTATGCCTAGTTTCGCACGCACCACGGCCGAAATTCGTCGAAGACAGTACTCTCGACAATGCGGCACGTGTCCCATGAACGGGCTTCAGTGCAAGTCGCGAACGAAACAGTAATACACGGCGAGTGCAAGACGTCGACGGCGAAAAGCCGTGCCAGTTGTGAAAACGATTTTCGCCTGTCACGCGTGCCAATACTCTACCGGCCGCATCAGGTTTGGTATCTTGTCATCAGAGTCCCACCACCCTCCTACTAGATTTGCAAAGTACAAATTTCTCTGGGAGGCTTCACTCACTACGCGATGAAAAACTGTAAATGCGCCAAGTGAAGTGATGCAACTACTAATCAATTCTCTTATGATGGTCACTAATGCATGCCAACAATGACAAAAAAGTATGGCTCACCTTATTGGTATGACGTAAACTTGATAATCCTTCCAACCGTAATGATTGCCCGTGTTGTTTCTTCGAATTGTCACCGCTCGGAGCAAAATCTCGATCCCGTTTTTGCACCATTGATTTCTCACCAGGAGTCGTTGCACCAGTTTTCTTTTGCGCCAATAAAATATCCGGCTGCCGCATTTCCGCGGGTGAGCGTGATTGTGAATTTGATTTCGAACTAATCATTCCGGATGAATTCCCATCTTCGGCTGAACCGCGTTTCTTTTCGTGATTCCTTTCCCCGCTTCGGCTTTTGCTTCGTTGTTCACTCTTCTCCCGTTCGTGCCGACCAATGCCAACGGATTCCCTGGCGTCGTTGCTTCGGACTGACGATTGTTTCTGTTGCGACTGCGACGACGACGGTCGTTTTGGTAAATCGTCGTCCCGCGATTCGGCCATACGTCTGGTAAAATCACCCGCGTTTCCACTTTCAGTTCGATGATTGCTCAATGCCGAATGATCACTTCTTCGATGCGATCCATTTGACGAATAGCCGTCGTCGCGCGAGTCCTTCGAATGTGTTGACGACGTTCCACGAAAATCACCCGGATTCGATCGACGATGATGACTACTTGGATGGCGATCATGACGGTCGTTCTTGCTGCTACGTCCATGGGTCTTCTCGGCCGAAAATGACGACGACGAAGAATGATCCCATTCACCATTGACGCGCTTTCTGTTGCTTGACGGCGGTGATTTTATATTCCGATTAGTGTCCGAAGATTCCGCGTGGCCATTCTTGTCCTTATCTCGATGAGTGGCACCGTTTCGATGAATCACCTCGCCGTCGGCAGCCGCTTGAGACGTCGACGGTTGAACTTCCAATACATCCAATGCGAATGACGGTTTATTCAATGTAGCGATCGGCGTTTGCGGGCACGCAGCAATACCGTAAATAGGCCGATGCTTGTACGTTTGCAATAACGGAGCCACTTCTTCGAAAGCACCCAAACTGCTTTTCAGCTTCTGACCGAACACGTCTTGCTTTTGCATCTGAAAAATTGAACGCATGTGTTAAAAATTGACTGACATTTTCAACAACTTTTCCTGTACGATTGCGACCTAATGAGTTGCGCGGCTTTTTTAAACTGCGAAATTTACTAATCTCATCACAAACCTAATTAAAGATATTTTGAACAGTTTCGATTTGATCTATATTAAGCCACTGCCCTCAACGGTGACCAGGGGCAAATTAATCTTATGAATGACGTCAATATTAGACGTCACACAAACGCAGCTAACTTACTATATAAATGTCTCAACAACAAGCTCGAAATAGCGTGATTTACACGCGTTATTTTGTACTGCTGACGCAAGTATTACATTCAGTCAATCTCCCTTTGCATCAAGAGGGATTTTGTCTGGGATTATTTACATCCACATGTTTCTTAATTCCTACGCAGCTCAAACTAATTGCTTGTGCAAATAACACGCTCAAGATTTCAATGTGATTATTGCAAATGCATCAGCTAAACACCCTTACCTTGACTGGAGGAGCAAATTTCGGTCCCTTTCCAACCATAGGCAGAACGCCGTCTTCATCATCGCATCCTTTCTTGAACGCCGCCCGAGCTTCTTCCGCTTGCCGTCGAAGTGCTTCTCGCTCCGAATTGTCACGGTCCATCTGGGAAAAAATAGACGCCTTCATTATTACGTAAGAAATTGCAGAAACAGTTTTCAGCAATTTTAGATGCTACGCCGAAAATATTCCCATGCCTGAGCGTATGTAACTAACTACACGCATTCATTGAACATAGCAGTGCCGGGAGCAGCACGATGAGGTTGACTAGGAATAAAACCATCATAGACGAACGACGAAAGGTAAACGCCAGACCGAGGAGGGGAGATTTCGGCAATTCAATAAGTACACATTATCAAAATCGGCACGAAATAACGGCACCGAAGGACGCCGTACTCGCCATATTTGACGATATTTACATGGGCAGTAAACAACAGATCCAAGAGCCAGAAGCACACCAACCAGAGTAAGGGCCAAAGACGGGGAGGAAATCGAAGCGAGGTCAAATTAACTAAAACCTCGACAAGTGCATGTAATCATCCATTTTTCGACCACATGCTGGCTGATGCACCGGCTGAATGCCAATCGCACGAAAATGCTCTAGGAAACGTCCGTTTACACATCTGCATCGTAATTTCCGTAGAATCTACCGTGACAAAAAGAGCAGAAAAGGCACATCCACCACATCTCAATGCGAAGGAGTTTTCTTGTGAACTAAGATATCGTAGCTATATTGAGACTAATCCGTTTCCTAGAATCGCGTCATGATGTCGCAACCATACGGGCATCAAAATGCAACTGAGATAAAATTACTCGCCAGCTGGGAGGGAGGGAGGGTGGAAACTGCCACACGGTTTAGGTAGTCGATGCGGCTATTGCTGCTGTTTCTCCGATGTTTGTACATCAACCAGCAGCCAAAACAAAGTACATACGAAAGCTAGCTAACGCAACGCTAAATGCTACGCGGCATGGAGTTTTGATGCAGATGTCGGCTTTAGCACCAGCCAAGCCACCGGTATGGTATAGGTACGCGTAGAAAATGCTGGTTGGCATGTACGAAAATGCCCGCAGATTTCACATTCAACGTCTGAACATTTATCTAGTCCCTGCCTCTCGGTGACAGCCGCGTGCTGCTCGACAGGTTTGGCAAAAACAACGAAAAAGGGGACCCTGCCTGAATACTATTGACTCGACGCGCGAAGAAAACTGCTCCTCGTTCCTCCGGCTGGTTGAACGTTGAAGACTACTTTGCACAATTTTTCTACATATGCGGTTACCGTCTATGTTGTAAACAACGAACGCAACTATACCAAACTTCGACTATTGGAAATTTGCATTCGCACATGTTACGTCACACGGCAGGCAAACCTGGCGTAAGAATTGCGAGAATAAAATCTCGGCTGTTCCATTCTCTGGACGGACGATTCGATTTTCGCGGAGTCACAAAACAAGCCTCATCCGAGCCGAAGAAGCCTGGGACGATGCAGTGCAGTAGTGGAAAACGTTTCATTGCCCACGCGTGCTAAGCGAAAATAACACGGGCCAAAGTTTAAACAAGTGCTAGAATTCTCCTGAAAACTCTTGTTGTATCCTCGCTGTCATCGACGAGCGTATATTCACTTCATTCGTCCAAGTGAAAAACGAAGAAGACGATGAAAGCAGGAAGCGACACACAAGCTAACACCAACGCGGTAATAACCACGCACGCCACCCACCCTAGCCTAGCTTCGGAAGACGACGCCCCAGTCAAAGCGTAGAATGCAAAAAGAAAAACCGATAAACGATTTGGTAGGAGAGGGAGAACACAGGGTGACACCCTTGGCTCATTCCCATGTCAGCCATACATATCCAAGGACCGTCTTCCTTCTCCTCCCTCAGCATCATCCCCCCTTATATGTCAACGTAACATGCGCATAAATGGGCAAAAATTCGAGCAACCGTTGCTGTTTGAAAAACGGGAATCGCTTTCCCTCGAAAGCTCGTGCCTAGTGCCATCAAAATGGAAATCGCAAGCTGTTCCACAGCCAGCCTACCGCCAGGAAGAGTGCAACAGGAGATTGCTGCTTCTAACCAAGGATAAAAGCTCCCAACATGGGCAAATAAATCATCAGTCACACGAGACGATACTCATATAGAAAAACCGGTAGCAACGTCATCGACGCAATGGACGATCAAACTCTACTGCCACCAAATAATAAATCCATTGGTGGAAAAAAAATCAGCCAGGAAGTCTATAAACTAACATGCCCGATCCGAAGCACTTTATCACCCGATCCTTCCAGATCAAAATCAAGTATCCAATTCAGACTGAACTGCCGAACAAGACGGAAGCCATTTTGCACGCACATCATAGGTGTGGTGATAAGAATAAAATTAATCTCCATAAGAAGATCATGATGGATGCTAAGCAACAGAGACATCAACTCTAGTAATTACATCAAAAACCAACTTTCTCAACGCACATTCCTTCACAGGGATAGGTAATAACGCTTCTCAGCTGTTCCTGCCAGTAATAGGCTAGCCCATGGGAGGAAATAAATAGTGGGTGGCAAAAAGTTTAATTAAAAATACAACTACATACTCAGACAAGGAGATAAAGCTACACTTTCTACCTGATAAAAACTCATAAATTACCTACAGTACTCGCATCCTCAAGAGCCGAACGAATTCCCCTAGTTTTCTCGAAGTTCAATTCACCAATTTTGGATCATGCATGGTCCTTCGGCTGGGACATTTTAAAAATACACCATACACTTCGATGCGCCTGTGCAGGTGAAAATCACCACCTTCTTCGCGCAACGCAACCAGGCAGGCCAGTACTCAATGATTTATCATCATTACCAACAGTCAATCGCCGAAATTCAGTCGCCACGACGGTTCGTTTCTGTACGAACCGCCAGTTGAAGGAACAAGAAGAACGAAAGGAATTCCAAGAGACAAGAAGAGGAATCACATAGCCTAGTAACCCTATTTCCTTCTCCAGCCGTCAAGGCGCATGACACATGCATTATAAAAATAAACAAGACAAAAATCGACTAAAAATTCACGCCGAAGACACCGCTCGAGACAGGTAAAAATGGAAGCATCCACATTGTATCATGACACAAATGCAGAATGTGCGGGAGGAAGGGCTCAAACGCAACCACCTACGGGTTGGTTCAAGCTAATGATCAGTACGATTGCATGAATGGCGCAGTCGAACAAAAAGACAGATCGAATGCATAAAAAATGCACTCACTCTGGAACAGAACGACATTCACTTCGCCGCCGTATCAGGTGCTTTTCATACGCAAGCACAGGCGGCCTCACGAAGAACCCCGATATCCCACTTATACGATGATAAAGCTAACAAGCGGTCACTGCCGCATCGAGGAGCAAAGCCCGTCGAGAAAGAACAGCATCTCACAAACGACGACTCTGATCCATATCATCGGCCTACCTGACCTAACGACGAATCCAAGAGAACTAGAATATTCCTGGCCAACAAAGCCGCAGCGGCCATGCTCAAGGTTCAAATCAAGCCTCATTCCAAAGGCCATTATGCAAGAAAACGCCTAATTAGCCGTAAAAATAGCATCGGCTAATCCTCGTAAGACAGAAAGCCTATTCCTAAGGAAGGCTGCATCTAGCAGCTCCAAAATTAAAACAAAGCCAGTCCTATCTAAAAATGACTAAAACTAGTCCAGATGGCGAACTACGACCAGCCGAAAAAAACCCATCGAAAGTCGAATGCTGACAGAAAGCATCGCCAGAAAAGCGACACAATGGAACGCCGCAATTGGCCCTGCTAGCTATCAACACTCCCACACATAAACTCATCCAATCCAGTCCAAATAAAATCATAAGACGCTTACCATTAGAAAAATGGGGGTAATCCACTGGTTCAAATTCTTTCAATAATGTCCGTTTCACTGGTACTTGATGATACGATGAAAAATAGGATAATCCGATCAACTTGAACGAAAGTCACTGATTTTGAATATAATGCAAATAACGACCAGCGTCTTTAAATGGCATAAAATGAATTCCCGATTGTCCGTTTCTTTTCACCGCATTATTTCCAATAAATGGATCGAAAGATGATTATTTCAGTAATTCTCGGTTCCGGGATGAGTGGTGCAAGAAATACCAATAATGCACTTTTTTAGAAGCCAGCTGGAAAATACCGGGAGGGACCAGTTAGCTCATCACAGAGCACATAGCCTCGGTGTCCTTCAATTTTTGGCCGCAAAATGTAAAACGTGATGAACGGAAGGCAAATGAAAGCGCAGCCAGCTGCGTAGTTGAGTGAGGCAAACCGTACGAGAAGGAATGTCTTGTTTCCAGTATTGACAGCCAGCAACACCGGCTGCACCAAATCACGTTGAATCATAAGTTTAAGGTTCACTTTGAAATTCTTTCATGGCTTATTTTAAGCGAGGAATTACGCAAAAGTATCATTTTGGTCCTGAAGTTCTATGAAATGCATCAAAATCCAAACTTTATTGGTCGTGAACTCGAAATTCAGCGTTATTTTTATGACGCCACCTGAAACTCAATTTTACTAGACCACCCATTGCGCTCACATGGCCTGCTAAAAATGAAGAATTTCAGAAATTCATTCATTTTATTTTCCCATATTTCTCGGAATCCTTTGGAGCGTGAAATAGTTCTTACTCGAAAATTCTACTCGCCTATTGAGCGATGAAGTTAGTTTCTAAAGCACGATTGAAAGAACATTCTACGTATTGAATATTCTTGGACGAGTTTTTGTATTTACAAAAGCGGGTGAGAAACGTTTTTGGGGTTTTGCAGAGTTCCTTGGAGAATTGGAGGTCTGTTAGACCTTAATTTTGCAATCGCATGCTGTAAAGTGAAGATTATTTTAATGCTGCCGACCAAGGCAGGTTTAAAAAACGCGATTATTGATAATCTTCATTTCAGGCCACAATGCTTTCGGTGACATTATTCTTATTCTTATTCATTTACACGGGTTCCGTCAAGCCTGGTAAGGATTTGTTTCAGTAATTTTCGACGTTCTTCTTCTCAAAACGGTCTGTCTTTCAGATGAAGTCATTGACAACATGAAAGAAATATACAGACAAGGTAATTTTGAGCGATTTTGATCTTCTCGTTCATTCCTCGAAGATATTATTCGTTTCAGAATACGAGGCGATCGTGCAGCTTCACAAATTTATGGACGACGACAGCTCTGGGACCATTGATCGTGGTGAAACGGCGGGGGTAAGTTTTGGAATAATTTTTGCACGATTTTTTTAATCCACAGACTCTTTTGTTTTAGTTCCTTCGAGAAGAATTGAACGTAAAAGAGAAGGATCCATTATCCACGCGAGAGGAATCATTCCATCATAATAACGACGAATCGATTACGGTCGATGAATTGTGGAAACGATGGCTGCAATGCGAAGGTAAATTTCTATTATCAATCAATAGAGAATGGACTTTTTATTTAATCGGCTGTTCGTTGCAGAACGGAATTGGACGGTGGACAATATGGTCGAATGGTTAGTGAATTCGGTCGATTTGCCACAATACGTTGAAGCGTTTATGAAGCACGGCGTTAATGGATCTTATCTTCCGAGGTAAGCTGCCATTGGGTACCTTAGGAGCGTTGTGCTTCAAAGCGATTATTTCAGGCTCGCTGCTCAAAATACGTCCAGTTTCATCCAAGCCGTTCTGGGCATCAGCGGTGGGAATCGACAGAAATTGCAGCTGAAAGCAATGGACGTTGTGCTGTTTGGATATAGTGGAGGTGAGAAGAAGCTTTCTTTCTCGGACACTCAGATTTGATCAGCGTGAGAATTTCAGGTAAACCCAACTATGCAAAAGATATCCTGTTGGTCACTTTATTGGTCATCGCCGTCGGTGCTTATTGGTTCGCAATGTGTCAACGCAAATCGTCTCAGAAGCAAACGCAAGCGTTGACGCTGCAATTGGGCAAATTGAAGGATATGGAACAAGAATTTATTGATCTTCAAAACAAGTATGTACACATATTGGCAGTGGTAGTTCATTATTCTGAAAGTTTTATCTTATTCTAGACTCGAAGAAGAACGGTGCAAGCAAGAATCGTGCAAGAATTCAGTTGAAGACGAAGAGATCGAGAATAAAGAAGAGCTTGAAATCGTAAGTGCTGTTTTTTTATGTATAAAGTCACTATATTCATGCCATCGCTTTGATTTCAGCTGCGGTATCAGCTGCTGGAAGCTGAACGTCTGCGGGAACAACGAAGTCCAGTGCTCCAGTCGTTGTTGAGAAAAACATACGAGATCGAGGTGTCGAGGATCAATCAACAGAAGCTGGAAAGCTTGAAAGAAATGAACGAAGCACGAGAGCTAGTAAGTACATTGGATCATTCCTGATATCTCTTACTAATGACCA
Source organism: Discolaimus major (assembly GCA_034695185.1). Classification (NCBI taxonomy): domain Eukaryota; kingdom Metazoa; phylum Nematoda; class Enoplea; order Dorylaimida; family Qudsianematidae; genus Discolaimus; species Discolaimus major. The sequence continues at coordinate 14,420 of JAQIWJ010000646.1, forward strand.
TGCATCTTTAGGTCGAGAAGCTGCGGAAGAAACAGTCGAGTCTACTTAATCAAATACGAAGTGTACACGGCTCGGATATGGAGGATATCGACGAGCGTATTGTACGCGTCAGGTACGTTTTATTCTCATATCTTTTGAGGCCAATGCACTCATGTCCGTTTTCTGTTGCAGAGAGAAAATGGAAAAGACGTCTCATGCCATCGAAGAATGTGAACAACGTTGGTTGGAAATCGAATACTTAATGGGCTTCAAAATAACCAATACGACGGGTATCGGCGCACGAGTAGTTGCTGGTGGATCAATGGCAGCGATTGCAGGTATGATGACCTTTTTCCTCATTCAAAGTGGATTCACATTGACATATTTATTTTAGGATATCCACGGCCACATTTTTTTACGAGCGGTCAAATGGAGTTGGATAGCGGCGTTGGAGCTATTGATATGGCGGATCCGAGAGCCGCGTTTGGCGAACGTAAGTGTAGCTTTGGTATTCTCCTGCCTATTATACATCTGCTCTATTTCAGCCATCATGCGCGGGTCGTATCGGGTCGTGAAACCGGTAGCCAATCCAATTGGAAGCAGCGGTTCAGGTATTCCGGTCTTGGCGAAAGGTGTTCCCTCGTTGCTCCACAGCGATACGAGTACTCAATTGTATCAACCACGCCTCAACGCGAATGGAAGGTAAGAATATTTTGAGTCAGCTAAGTAAGATGCTCCACAGATACCCTTCCCTTTGCAGTGACATGCTGCGCAGCGCTTCCGCTCACGATTTGGTATCGAACGGTAACGCATCACTTGGTAATCCAACCAACGATCAATCGGTTCATTCGAATACAACGTCCGCTGCTGCGAATCTCGGTCGTCGGCCGATACCACCAGCATTGGGCAATATGGGCAAGAAAGCTAGCCAGCTATCGATGGCTTCATCGAGCAATAGCGAGACGAATCAAACGAAAACTAAAAAGAAGATATTGGGCATTTTCGGTGGCAACAAAGAGAAAGGTTCTAAAGCGGAGTGAGTATCTTTGCATTGTGAGATCGTATAAGCACAATGCATTTTCCTTTGTTTTGATGCATTGAATTTTTTGCCTTGAGCCACTTAAATGTAGGCTTTAAATTTTGAGTCGCGTTTTAATGTCACAGTTATCTCGTGATGCGTCTGGAACTTCTTTTTTTGAACATATAAGAATTTTTATGATTAGGGGTGAGCTTTATCTAGGCGAGTACTAAATCTGTTGGTTGTTTCCAATTTTACCTGATTACTTTTTTTGTGTCTTGCAAATGTTCTTCCATTTAATCTGTGACCCAGTTCGCGTTGTGAAATTGCGCAATTTTTGTACGCAAACTGACCGTGTGGTCCATTTATGCAGATACTGTACATTTGACTCGTCATTTCACTTACTTTTTTGCGAGATGGCACGGCGTACGAGATTTTTGCTTTTTTTCCCCGTTTTGGCCTTATCTTCGGGCATCTTTCATACCAGTGCTATTGCGCAATTTATATGCAATTGTGCTTTTACTCGATAAATCGGCGTTTCATTCATAATTCGTCATACAAGAAAAACAAAATCGCCCACAATACACCAAATGGGTAATGATCAAAAAGTAACATGCAATTGGAATAAATGACAGTGAATTTTCGATTATCTCCCAACGATCTCACGCGTTTCGAAACCATTCTTTTGGAATGCCGAATTCTTCCACGATTATAAAACGAGCATCTTCATCGCCGCCATCTCGACCGTGTTGCGCCAATAATTGTTTAATCAAAGCTTCTCGACGTTTGGCATCGTCCGTATGCAATGCCACGAATATTCCACGTTGCCAAACTCCTCGGCGTTCCAATTGAAATGCGTACTGAGCGTGTACCGTATCCAGACGTCCAGGATCGACGACGACCAATCCGAATGAACGTAGAATGCACCATACGTGCCAACTGAAAACAAAAGAACTGGCTTAATATTTTCCACGAACATATATCGATCTCTTACCTCAAATGAAAATCAAACGGATCCGACGTCCAGGCCGCAGGTTCCAATACCTTGTAAACCGAATACGACTTATCGGCGAACAGGCGTAGCAAATGATAACAACCGTCCAATTGTACGGTGGCCGGTTGCAAATTTCCATACGATTCGTTGTTGCGTTCCAAATACGAAGCCATCGGTGGTACAGCCTGGTCGAATTCGCTGTTTGGATCATAATCTCGCCAAATGACGTCGTAAGCTTCCATCGCATTCAAAATGGTGGGGCGTTGTCCTTGCGCGTACCTGAAATACACTGATTCAATATTGAACCTGGTGAAGAACAACACTTGCACTTACCATAAGTATATTCCCAAAGTTCGCTTCCAATCCAGACCGGAATACGCGCAGATCATTCGACCATCCGACGTTTTCCATTTCATTACGCCAGCCGCCAGCATGTAGATCTTCAGCCTTGCTGAATCCATGTATTTATCCGCCTGAAATAATGCGTTCATCATTAGTTGCTAGCAAGGACAACTAAAATCACCCAATTACCTCAACTTCGAACCACTGAGACAATTGCTTCAACATCAATGCCTTCGCGACCGGACCACTTTGAAGCATCTGACCGATCAATAACGACAATCGCCAATCCCCGGATTGTTGCGCCAATTGCACCGCCTCGTCGACGCGTTTGCTAGTCACCAAGTAGAATATGGCTTCAGCGAAATACTGAGGACCCTGAAAAGTGCACACGTTAGGCTTGTTTCAAAAGCAAAATCAAAAGCGACTGACCTTGCGTTTCAATGATTCCACTGTAGCATCGACCACATCTCTGCTTTCTTCCATAATCCACGACGACAGCAAGTCTTCTCGAGTTTCTCCCGCATCCAAATCTCCTGTAAACAGGAACTCAATTTTGAACGCTTTTAAACAAGACAAAATTATTACTTACCCCATAATGATTCGCAAAGTTGAACCACTGATGCGACGATTTGCGAGTCGTTCAAAGCAGAAGCTAAAAAGAAGAGAGCGATTCGGTAATCAGCTATCCCAACAGTAATCCAAACCCTTACCAGTTTCTTTATATTTCTCCAACGTTTTAGAACCATCGGTGATCGGAGTTATTTGTCCGCAAACTGATCCACTGAATTCGGACAAAGCGAACTGGCATTCAAGCAACTTGTCCAAATCGACCTAGAACGAACGCTTTGTAATAGCAGTAACGCTTCGGCCAACACATTCGCTTACCAACGGCATGAGCCGCGATTCCGATACCGCTGGAATCAACGTGACGCAAAATTCTTGTGGTCCCATCGTTGGTGCACCGCCAAAAATCGAACCCACACGAGTGCCATCGCCGTCTAAAATTAAATTTATTTAGCTAATCAACTGTGCAAGTCAGCCCAAATCTCACCTTCCTGATGCACGCTAATCGCCGTCATTACACCCAATGGAGCCCAGCCGACTCGAAATCGCCGTCCATTGAATAATCCAGCATCCAACCAGCGT
>JAQIWJ010000647.1:0-17850 GCA_034695185.1 Discolaimus major
AAAACCGGTTCTTCAAGTGCACGGCTGGGGGCGAAGACGTTTGGAATCCGAACCAGATATTCCTTAGTGTAACCATGCATTCGCATAAATCCAGAATTTTCATTTTCTCTGGATTTCCGAGAAGATTCCTTGATTTTACATCATTCCGTTATCTAATTTCAAGTGATAACGAGGTTCCCCTGTATCATGCAGTCGCCAGATTGATTATCAACGTATATATCATTGGAGAATTCACCAAAATGGCTTCGAAAATCGATGTTAATAATTTTTCCAAAAAGACTGCTTATCTCAACGTCGGTTTGGCGGTTGAAGACGAAATATTCTGGATTACGAAAGGAGCATTAGCCTCGATAAGTCCGGTATTCAAAAACATGTTCTACGGACGATTTGAAGAGTCGAAGAAAGACATTATCCCATTGTCGGAGGAAGAAAGCCTAAGAGATTTTGCTATTATTGCAATTCTTATTCCTCACCGATCCAGAACCGAGGGAATCGGATGATACGAACGCAAGATTCTATTGAAATTCGCCGACGAATACGAAATGCGTCAGTTGATGAAGAAATGCGAACAATTTTTGATCAGCAAGATGTTGAAGAAGGGTTTGAAGCTAGCGGATTCATTGGAGCTATTCGTCATTGGTGTCCAGTACAAAATCAAATCAATTGTTCGAGGTAAGGATTTTGCTTCATGCCATTTCCGCCTTCCTGTATGGGGATTATTATTTCAGGTACTTTCTGTATGGTTCGACGTGTGAGCAAAGCGAAATTGGACTGGAAGATTTTCCTCCCCAAGTTCGTTCAGCACTGGCGGAGCCAAAACCGAAACCGAAATTTGATCACGATGTGAATCGTCACCAACGCTGCCTCAGTTGCAATCGTACGGGGGAAGGCTACTTGCTTTTATGCCGGCATTGCGATACGTGTGGCAATTGCAAAAGCAAGAATCCACGTACGGGCCTCAAAATCATAGGAACATGCTACTGCATCAGCGAAGTTGCTATTAAGAATTTGGAGGAAGCTAGTGTGTGGTGAATATATGGTAGATCAAATAATCATGATGGCATAATGGACTTATTGATTGAGAGCTGAGATTCTCATTTGAACAGGATAATACTGTATGTATTCTTTGCCTTATTATCATGGGACTGTTTATTCAAAGTTGATTGCTTCATGTTGGATAATTTTCTGGGAACTAATATTTGCAAGTTATTCGTGTTCTCTGCATTTTGATATTGAAATTGCAATTATCTTGATGTATTGAATCGCATCCAGTTTCAAGTTATCTTCAGGAATCCTCATGGTGCGGCATAATACTAAAACTCCATTGTCGATTTCGAAATTTTGCGCAAATTTGCTATACGCATGCGAAAATGTCTGCTAGTCCGCGGGATTTTCCGGAAATTCCAGAATTCCAGCCACATTGGTCATCGTTTGGTCATCTTTGCGCGGACGGAATTTTAGTATTCCAATTGAATGCATTAAAAATCGCAATATTATTCGTTATCAATAAAATGCAGTATGATGGATTTTATCGGATAATGCCCTGCTGACGAAGCTGGATGTGGATTTAGGATACGGTAGGTGAATTTATCGTTTTTTGTCTGTGGCGTATGGTGCCTGGATGGCCGTTATTTTTGGCCCATGATTACGAGACCTGGCGTTGTGTACGCTGACCTCGCCTCTGCGGTATCCGCGAATCGGATGAGTGACATTTGTCACGAAACAGGAAAGCGTTGAGAACGCGTTTCGAGTATCCACTCACTCTGCTGGGCTCTGTTCGCCTGACGGCCATGTTCGAGGTACGTGGTGAAGGCCTTTTGATAGAATAATAAGCGCGATCCTTCCTCTTCATTCGTTGCAAATGCTGAAAATGGTCTCGGGCCAATTTTTATGAGACCCCGGAGAGTTTGTTGGTGTAGAAAATTTTTTCGACCTCCGAATATATTGGCGGTACATATTTTTTCCTCCGCCTAGTAGCGGAATTAGGCGTGGGCAAAGAGCCAGTTTGAGAAAACAGACCGCCCCCTCGTTTCCTGTAATTATTTCGCCTGACATGATTGGTAGGGTAGTGACTGGTGAAAACTTCCAGCATTTTTCTCTCCACTAGCTTTTTGCTAGCTGTGATTGCGCGTATCCTGTCCCAGCACCGTTTGCGATCTCGTTTGGATGCCATTCCGAGATTAGTGCCTGCAAATGGCTCCTTTAATCAACGTGCAATCGAGATGTTAGCGTCGAATTTCGTGAAGCTTGGCTAGCTAGCATTGCTGGGCTGTCGAATTCGGTCGGTGCACCTTTGGTAAATTGATCCAAGCTAAGCAAACGCCAGTCATTTCTAGTCGGAATGGCTTTTCTCCAGGATTTTATCGCCTCCGCGAGTTGACCAATGGCTCTAATAGCCAGAGGATTTGTTTTCATTTCTTCTCTTTTCACGACGAGTACTATAATATGTGAAAGTGTAAACACGATTTCGTTTCGCATCATCCGATCCGAGGCGAGGAAAATCATTTTGACGCCTTTTCGGTTGAATTGGCAGGCCAGGGCCATATATGATGCGAGTGGGAAGGCTTTTCGCTCGAAACTTTCTGGTATAGTGAAGTGTGGAAAAAAAACTGCGTCTTGGTTCAACATATTTCGTGCCTTCGTTACGCATCATTCAATCGCGTACCGATCGAAGGCCAAAGACCAACTACTATCCCCCTCGTCTGCTTCTTCGCTACGCCTTGTTCATCGTCGGCTGGTTGCAGTGGAGAAGAAAAATTGTCATGCATGTTTCATGCGTTACTTTGAGAGGCTTTTGCTGGCAGCCGACCGAACTACCACCAGCGTTGAGAAAGCTGTACATCTCGTTCGTCCTATGTATACGACGATGGTATTTACGCAAAGGCACGCAGCTAACGGTCTGTACCGTTCCTTTTCTCTTCATCCACACCAGCGAAGACTAGCCGGGCTATCGTTTATGTACTAGCAGGCACGAAATTACGTTTTTCATCTCGTTTTCGTGCATCGGAGATACGTGAAATAAGCTTAGCCTAGACTAGCTTAGCTTCAGCCTAGCGAAAACGAGACGAGCGAGACTGGTCTTGTTCTCATTTTTGACCAGCTTTGGGCACACATATTATCTTCCCCATTTCATCAAAAATCTCCATTTGTGGAGTCGGATTAAAATTCGTACACGCTTCGTGTAACAATATTCGACAGTTTGACAAATGTCAAACTTTGACGTGTACTATAGTAATGGCGAATTGACGCGCTGCGGGTGGGATGATCAGTCGACAGCGATTAGGTTTGAATACTCTTCTTCTCTCGTATGATGAATCCATATTGGTTGGGATGGGTTGGGATGAATTATGAGGCATTAGTATACATGCTTCAGCATTGCATTTTTGATCAATAAGTAATTTCACTCATCAAACTCATTTTTTCAGGTTTGCCCAAAAGCGATATTATTGGCGGATGGATAAACTCGAGCAGCCATCAACGTCTTTTCTCGTGAAAGTACGTTGGCCGGTTTTTCCCCCAATTCCACCAGGGATGCATTTCATGAGCAGAAAAAGGAGCCTTTATCGAGTTATTTATGTACGCTCTCATTTTTTCAGTATGTCGGATCGTTTATGGTCGTTGGGCATGATCAAGAAGAACGGCTAAATTGCGTTAGAACACATCTGGAAGCTATGAAGGTACGTTAGCTTGGGCAGTTTTGCCTGAGTTCTACTAATGGAGAATTCTAGTTCCAATTTTTGCCAAAGTGACTGGCTAATTTTCAAAAAATGTGTTCCTTTTTTTCAGAGAACAATGCACAATAGTAAACCGGTTTTATTGGACGCTTCATCGTCCGGAATTCGCGTTCTCAGCGTGGATGGTCAAGTAAGTATATTAGAGCAAATTCATGATGCCCTTTCTTCAAATTCACAATCACCACGACCCAGTATGTGGACCGTTCATTCAATGGTCTCTTTTCTTTTTCAGACATCCCATATGGTGCACGCATTGAAACGCGTTTCGTACGCCACGTGTGAGCCGGATGCGTGTCAATTCGCTTTCTCCGCTCGTCAACCATCCGACAATGATGGATCAAAGATGCCGCCATCTCAACATCCCCTGCCCGGTGTCCAATATTGTCACGTTTTTTCTACTGAATCGCCACAGCAGGTGAGCGTATTAAGGAAAGCCATCCTTTTTTTGCGTTGCTGAAATATTTTTGATCACAACGAATTTCTCTATTCAGGCCAAAGAAGCCAACGACTACGTCAGTGGAATATTTCGCGATGCGGAACGCCGATGGCGAGACAGGTAAACTACAGTTTATTTTTATAAATGGAATTGTGGTGAACTAAACGAAAACTTGTTGCAGATCATCAACCTCGTCCGCTTCATCGTCCAACGTGAGTGCACGAGATCAAGATTCGGAACGTGAACGTAAAGAGAAACGATCCGTGGCGATTATGGATTCGGAAGGGCGTTGTTTGGCCACTAATCACAGCCACGTAAGTACATAAGCCTTCTAGTACTCTTGGATTATTCCATCGCGGCAGCATGGGAGACACTCTGGGCTCCTCTATTGTCCATTATTTACTTCACCCGCTTTCAATCTGTCGCTGGCGAGGGAGGCAGGTACAATAAACAAGGCGTCGATTTTCTGTACTTGGCCGGTTCGCATGTTTTCTTCTACAAATAGAGCGATTTCGCTCTTTGTTGGAAAATTTCGATCTGAACATGGTGGCGGCAGCTGGTCCTCTGAGTTCTATGAATAGAATCGCTGCGATTTTATGCGGAGGAGTTTTTGCGTTCACAGCGTTGGCTGATGCAGCGAATCCAGCCACCTTCGCGTCAGGAATATTTTGGCGATATTTTCTCGCCTAACTAAAGTGATGCGAAGTTTTGAAAAGGGAGGGTTGGTTATGCAAATTATTTGCGGGCTAATGCACTCTTTCACTTGCGTTCTCGTATGTCGATGAATGTGCATCATCGTATCTCCGTCTATTTGGAGGAATCTTGTTTGCATTTGGATCCAGTCCAGTCTCCTGTAAAACGGATATGAATCAGCCTTTGTAAAACATGGGCTGGCTTTTATGCTGGGCTTTTTCTGTGTACTTGGGGGGGGGGGGAGAGAAAGAGGCTAAAATGTAGATGCTTCTAGTCGATATTGCATCGGCTATCATTCGTTTGGCTTATCAAAGGTGGTATTTTAGGAAGAAGAGGTTTAGTTTTGCATTGCATAGGAAGCAGTGTATGAATTGCACTGCACTTCTGGCAGAAGTGATTCCTGCGTGCTAGATTTTGCTATCGAATGGGCCTGTTTGGGGGGGGGGGGCGTTGGGATAATTTAGCCAGCAATGATGACGTAGATAGGCGATATATGATCCGTCGCATTCATATCCACTTCCTGTATCCTATTGTGTGAATCCCTTTCCGTCATTCGTCCTTCATGCACCTGCCTCTGCGAGCCTTCCCCCCATTGCGTCATTGAATATTATGTTGTCTATATCTAAGGTCTTTATTTTCAGGTTGAAGATCAAAGTTCTATTGACAAATTGGCCATGGACGTTGGCTTCAACGCGAATGAAAGTCGCACGTACGACGAATATGCACCATTCGGCTCGAAATCAACCTCGTCCAGATCGTCTTACAAGAAAACCTTTCCGTCTATTGACAACCCGTCGCCCAAGAACGACTTCAGACGTTCAAAACATCACATTGAATACTCGCCGACTGGTCAAAAACTCTCGATTCACGGCGAAGAAAAACATTTGAACAACACGAACATTCTACCTGAAATGGCGGCCATCAGTCGAGCTTTGGATGAGGGAATCACCAAATTACCATTGCGGCCGGAAAGTAAACGACAAAAACGACGACCGCTCTCGGCCGTATTGACGAATTTCGGTGCGTCCAAGAAGAAGATGGCCAGCAGTATGGACGTTAGTGGTGAAGAGAAATGCAACGAGATCGGTCGACGGCCATCGTTATTGGACGGTTTCTCCATTCCGAATAAAGAAAGCAATAAGAATGGATCCATATTCAGGTAAATTCGGTTTGCTTTTTGTGACAAAACAAATGGGCATTAATAAAGCCCTGTTTCAGGCGATTACTCAATTTGAAAATCGGCTGCGGATCCAGTTTACGTCTGAATTTATTGACCGATTCTTCATCCGCATTCGCATCCGATCACTCGCCAATGTCGCAGAACGGCCGTCAGCGATCAAGCCAAAGCGTTCGATTCTTGGGTTCCAGTTTGGATCATGCCGATGAAGCACCGTGTCCGAATGGAACGGCATTGCCAGTGGCGACGAAACGTCGGAGAAGACCATTATCAGCCGTTTTCGGCAATGCAACGACTTTTCATACTTCTCAAAACGGACACGTCTCCCATGTGATGGATACGCCGAACGGTGTTCACAACGGCTTCATGAACGGTGGAACGTCGGTGCCAGTGGATTTACCAAATGGAACAAAGAAAATGGGATCAACTCGTTCGGCCGTCAGTAAAATGGTAAGCAGTTTCGGTTGATTTTGTCAAGCAGGTAGCTAGTGTCAGATGTACTGCGTTTCAGTTCGGCTTCTCGTCGTCACGAAGAAAATCTCGAAGCTCAGCTCATTTGGATACGGTTATCCGTCGTCAAATCACCCTCAGTTCGGATCTGGATATCACCGATTCCGTACACGATTCTCGGGATTCCGCATTACGGAAACCGTATCAACATCATCAGCCGCCTTCGGTCGACGACGTCAGTCATTGGAAGCAACCAATACCAACGCTGGATGATGGACCGCCTACGAATGGATCCAGTCCGCTTTTGGGTTCGGGTGTTGGATGCGGAGAGCATTGTTCAATTTCTATGCCGAATCTGAGATACGGGTAAGCATTATTACAATTGCACGGGACCGTCTGCACTGGTCGAAAGCTTTGCGAAGCACCCAAGTCATAAACTTCTGACTGAACATTGAAATGACCCGGTTGTTTTCAGAATGGAATTAACACTGCCGTTATCATTGGAGGAAGAAACGAAGCTCATTGGAGCAGCGTGGTTCTATGGAATATTCTCAAGGTAAAGATGCATTTGGCCGTTTGCATACCGTGGTCTACAGAGAATATTTGTTTCAGGCAGCAAGCCGCTCAGGTGCTGGAGAATGAACCAGAAGGAGCGTTCGTCGTTCGGTATTCGGTCAGCCAACCGTCCTCGTCGTTGGTCCTCAGCGTTCGTGTACCGTTCAGTCACAATCCGTCCGGTGTATCGCATTATTTAATCATTCATACGGCTAAAGGATTCAAGTTGAAGGTAACTATATTTATGATAGCATTTATCGTAGGCTAATTTTCCCGTCGTTTTCAGGGTTTCACCAAAGACTTTCCCAGCGTTCACGCGTTGGTGACGCATCACAGTTTTATGGCCGAACAATTGCCGTGTCGTTTGGTATTCACGGATCGAGATCCGACCGACGTCGTCCGTTCGTACAGAGCTTTATTCAATGCGTCCGCTTGCGCCTTATCGTCCGATAATAACGCGGTCAATTCGTCGAATGATCGTCAATCGTCGTATCAATATCATCATCAAAAACGATCATCGCATTCCAGACACTCATCGCCTTTCGTGACGAAGCGTTACGATTTAGTGCCAGTCACAGAAGAGGAGAGCATTTATGGAAAATTGCCTTCGCCACCACCGCCGCCTGCTGAACAAGCGTCTTCCACTTTATTCGCCGCTTTACGAATCGCCGATACAACTGCTTATTGAAACTTTCTTCGCTAATTAGGAGCTTTTCCTCTTTTTTTGAATACTTTTGTACGCCTTTCATACCGTAGCAATTTTTTGCTTTCCTATGCATCGTGTACAGATATGATCGATGGATTTTTTTTGTACGGGACCAATTGAGCATTGATTTTCCATAGGTGATTGATGAGCTGGGCTTTATCAGATTCAAATTTGATGAGTATGCGGAGATTTTTTTTTAAAAATTGATTAGCAATAATGTAGTCGTGTGAATTTGATTGACAGGAATTTTCATTCATTCAATATTTTGGGCGTTAATTTTTTATCTGTATAGAATATTCATGAAATAGAACGACCATTTTATGATCGATATTTTCTTGCAAAAACAGTCCATAAATGGAACATCCGAAATACGTGATCAAAAACAAAACCTATTATACAAAATAGCTCATTCCAGAGACCAGACCAGTACAGATACAGGAAAAAACACGGATGCTTTTGCATAAACGAACTTCATATACATTATTTTAAAAGAAAAGATAGTCGTCACAAAAAAATCACTTTGAACTTAATTTTGTGCCCTTACAAAAATCATACGGATATAATCGAGAATACACATAAAATATACACGCACCTGCTGATTCAAGCACAGATCGGAGCCCTGAAACCACGCGTTGCCTTGGACGGATCATTAAGATTTGATTTCTGTCAGAGAGCCACTAATCCACTTTCGCCTCATCGTCGATTTGTTTCATTCTGGGATTACGGCTTGAACGGTGACGTCGATGCTGGCGTATTGGTCAATTCGGCTAAACATTGAGCCAATGCCGACGTGCTTTCCAATCGACTGAAGGCCAAATACGCCAACATGCGTTCGTATTTCCTCAATACTCGACGACCGTCCGGTGAGTATCGAGCCAAATTGCGTAAAATCAAACTGCTCGTCAATCGAATGCTCTTCGTAACTGGGCCTTCGCTTTCATCCTGAAACAGGGGAAGCATCCTCAGTTTTCATGATCGGAAGTATATAAAACGCATTGCTCGCTTACCACAACTTCTTTGGTCAAATTCACCAACGAATGCCTTCGAATAGCCACGATGGCTGCATCGGGTGGATATCCAGGATGCGGCGGAGGTGGACGTGGTTCGGGAATATTCGAGTGACCGCACGCAGAGATTTCAAGGCGACGAGCGGCAGCCGTACGCAATGATTGCTCATTGCAATGAATATCCTGAAAGAAAAATCATGTGTCAATCATGAATTCACTACAATTCAGATGATCTGAATTGTCATTAACCGGACGTACCTGAACGTGTGCGATCAGAGACCATCGAAGGCGCACAGTTGCATCACAATTCGACCAATGGCATACCCGTACATCGTCGTTGATATGAGTTTTGGCAACGTGGTAGTAGACGGAATTTGACGTTGCGAAACTCCTGAAATAAATTTTAGTTTTGGTAATCAGTAAAATATGCTAAATTCAGTGCTTACTTTCCACATCCATCCCATTCGCAATAATATTGTAACTGTCCCGCCGATGGTGGTTGAACTCGCAAGATCATGGGAGACCCATTTGTTGTTGCTGACTGTTGTTGAATTTGCGGCGATTGAGTAGCCGTTGTTGTAATCGCAATCGGTGTCATCGGAAGTCGGAATGGAGTAGCACAAGCCAAAGGAGGCGTACTTCTTGATTGTGATGAACTCGTGGATGCTTGTGAAAGCGAATCGTTCAAGTTCGGAACAGGTGTTGGTGCTGGCTCCACTGCCACTACCGCCGTTTTCTTCTTTTTCGGATAATATTTCTTCTTCTTCTTCGGTGGCGGCGGTGCTTCCGAGCCGTCAGCAGCGACTTCTTCCGGTTGGGATTTTCTCCTCCTCCCGGTTCTCTTCGGCGTAGTCTTCGCAGGCGAATCAGTCAGATGATTGGTCTCTTCTTTATCTTCTTTCGACTGGTTTGAATTGCCCGCCAATAATTCCTGAATACTTTGGATGGATTGGGTGACGTTTTGCTTCATGGTTTCCATATCCGGACTGGGACTAGAACCGCTGCTGATCACGGAATTCGACGTTGCTTCGCCAGCGGACGATTTCACTAATCCATTCAGCGGAATCGTGGTCGTTGAATTCTTCTTTACAGGTTTCTTCCGCGTCGATTTCTTCGATTCCACATGATTGGACGAATTGCTGGTGGTCACGTCGCGGCTATTGTCCGAATTCGTATTATCACCTGCGTTGATCGTTCCATTGACCACTTTCTGAGTCGTACTTTCATCCGGAACGTAAAATCTCGACGAGACCATGGCGATGGTATTCTCTACACGTACGATCCTGGCTTCGTGGTTATCGCCCGTTTCGATAACTGCACGCGCTTCCTGAGCCGGATGGCAGACTTCTAAATGACAAATCGCCGTTGGGCTGGGTGCGGAATTTGAATTAAAACCATTCACCATACCATTGCTTTCAATAATTGTCCCACTGATCGGCGTTCCTGTTTGAATCTTGGCCTTCTTCACAATTCTCTTCTTTGGCGCATTTGGAGAATTGATTTGCTGTTGTTGGAGACCCGCAGCAGCGAAATTCGTTGGACCGCATTGACCAACGCTGCTGCTGTTGTTCGTGCCAGAGAATCCTGACGATAATGAGTCCGGAGTTCCGGGCATACTGTAGACGCTGTCCATTGTTCCGACGCTATTTGATCGTGCTCGAATAGCACTCGCAGTTGTATTCTTGACCGCAATAGGACTCGCTTGAATCGGCGAAGCAGTTTGTTTTTCAGGCGTACTTCCGGATGATAATATTTGCTGCATTAACGGATGCTGGGCGGCCAATTGGGATAACGGCGGTGACGTAGACGAACACGACGATGACGACGGACTAATGATACTGTTCTTAAGCGGCGTTTTCGGCGAGAACTTCAATCCATCGAATTGCAGGAGTGTACCACGGCAACTGGACGTCTGAGCTGCGGCGTTGGCGTTGGTTTGCACATCCAATTGGCGTACGGTGCAAGACGGGAACGTTTGACGAACATAATTTGTGAATACGGACACCGAGACGGCCATGGAATCGTATTGAAATCGCATATCTTGCACGTACGAAGCGTAAAGTTCTCCTCGTGACACTCGGCTGGTTGGATCGTTGGTGCAATTTTGACGCAACCAATTCATAGTCAATTGTTCGACGTGTTGATCTTGTTGCACGTTAACCGCTGGACCTCGGTGCGTTGACGGGACTACTGGTAACCGAATATCGTCCATTTTAATTCCGTCCACTTTTGATTTGACGGCTGCTGTATCCTTTTTCGAAGGCGATGTTGACGGTGTTGGTTGTTGAATTGCTGGCGTTGGACCATTCACTCGTGCTTGACCAGTTGGAGCCGAGGTTTGGCCGTCAGCAATCACCGGACGTACAGGCCTGGCCAAGAACGGAGGCGGTTGTGGCGGTGTTGCTGGTACCATTGGGTTCGGTGCAATCGTCGTTGGATCGGCTATTGGTCGTGGTAGACGAACTGCTGGGCTGCCCACTAATGATCGCTCGAATACGGAGTTGGACGCCAATTGTGCATTCGGCATGATGGCAGATGGTTTCGGCGGTTGAGCGAGAATCGCCGTTTGCGGATGCGGCAAGCCGTATTCCACCACTTTCATGCCGAAGAGACCACTCGGACCAAAACCAACCGCTTCCACAGTGATTAATTGGACCAGAGTATCTGAAATAAAACACACATTAGAACGATTAGAAGAAGACTTGCTGATGAAAACGCTTACCAACCGTTCTTGGTACTTCGGCTAGACGTTGGCACGGAATTGGGCCTATTTCGGTCATTTGATAAAGGCATTCCAGCAAATAGACGCACATCATGATATCCTTGACTGCTAACAAGGCGATTAGTCGACGTATGACCACCGGTTCCAAATAATCGCATAACAGAAGTTCGTTCTTTTCGTTGGCGCATAAATTTCCGATTGATTCCAATGCTGCAAAGAGGAAGTATACAAATGCTGAATAATCATCAAACTCTTCTGCTTACCTCGAATAATGTGAAATTTATCCTCGGAATGTAGACAACGAGTCAAGGTGTTCATCAGCATTCGAAGTAACCATGCATCCACTTCGTCCAGGATCATCTGAAAAAGAATATGTCTAGCCAAATGAAATGGGCTAATCATTAAAAATCATACCTCACTAGTGATGTTGCTCAACGTATCCAATGCCAACGATTGCAAAGCGATATTTCGGGAATTGATAGCCATGAGCAAGTACCTGAAAAACAGGTCCTTTTGTATTTACAATTCTCAAATATACAAGGCCTGCACTTACTTCACCATCGTTCGACTACTGGCTAAAGCGCTACGAGAATCCGATTCGAATGAGAAATTCCTCATGATATGGGCAATCTGAAACAGGCGATCATTAATTGCATGTTCACAGTAAGCTAAAAATCCGCTCACCTGCTCCACTCTCTTCGTCATAATTTTCAGATCATTGGGAGTTACGTCAAGACAAGTGAACAGTGAATTGGTGACGACCGTATCAGTCGAGTCGTCGTTCCACAATCCGAATAGCGTTCTGGCACATTCATTATCTTGATCCATACAGTTCAGCCAAAATCGATCGAAATCTCGTCCAGGCGTATAACACTTCCAACCGCTCTCGTAAAGTGGCCTCAACGATAGGAGACCTAAAAAATAAACCTCGTTTGCTGCAAAATGCCACAATTCTTCAATAACTCTTCTTACCTTCACCAAATACGCCAGCATGTGCCAAAAGGAGATCGATCAGAATCGGCGTGTCGTTCAATCGCAACGTAAACGGGCAGGCACCGGTCGCTGGAGGGCTCGATAGTATCATGCAAACGTTGACGGTAAAATCCACTTCGTTTGGTAATCCACTTTTCAGGCTCTGAATTAGACGGCCACATTGCGAATAGTTCGAACGGCCAATTGATGAAGATGGAATATCTGCAAGAAAAAGGTGATGGTTACAGCCATCCATTGAATGCTGACTAAAAATCAAAGCCATCTCACCTGGAAGTGCGGAGGAAGCGAAACGTGGATACGAACTGACGCCAGCTTGGCCGCCCAACGATGATAAATAAGATCGCCCACGTTGAGATCGTCCGGTTAATGTTGAATTCGGGCCATCGATATTGTCACCATCGGTTTCTCCAAATAATTGCGATTGTTCGAATTTCGCCAAATACCTAAAAACAGCATTTGTAGTCACGAACGGATTTAATATTGCGCAGCTTTACCTCATATAAATGCTTTTGACCGCATGCTCCGAAGCGGCGCATCCTTGTGGAATGTATACCGCGTCCAAAACGTCTTTCCATCGATTCAACGTGGACACCTGAAATGGAAGATGACGGTTAGTACAGAAAACACAGTGCTTTGTCAAGCTATCATTCTAGATGGCAGATTTCGATACAATCGAGAAGTAAACGCTAATGTGGAAGTCGCATCAGGGGGAAGAGTTTACTACATGAAGCCTGAATCGGATATATCTAACTACATACTACCGAATCGAGCAGGCTGACTCCGAGTACGCTAAGGTGAATGGGACTAGACAGAGCGGGCAGACCGCCGCCTGGTATGCCACGCCAGGCCTATTGGCAAACTTTCAGGAGCCACAACGCGCGTAGAAGTCAAAACAATGCTTACGCCTGCCTAGATAGTAGCCGAGGTTCCTGCGATACTCACACGTCACCTGTGCTATCGACTGGGCCGCTTGGTGATAAGCACATAATTCTCAAAATTAGTACCAGTATTGTTTCATATCTAGTGCTATCTATTTGCTAACCAATCATGGCTGATAGCATCTCATCGATAAAGCTAGCTAGATCAACCAAACGGGCGCAAAATGCTAGCTAGATGGCCATAATGTTTGCCTGCATTAGCTAAGACCAAACCAACATTAGCACAAACAGCATACCTTTGTCCAACCTCCGAGTGCCGTCACTTTATTGAACAACGCGTAAAAATCCACTGGCCGACCATTGACGTACGGTATTTTTAAAGTTGCATTCCTGAAAAACTGGACCATTAATACAAAAGCAATGCCAAAAAAATCAAGGAAAGCATACCACTTGCGACGATAATACTGTTCCAATTCGGCGTAAAATTCGCGCCGTTTCCTCTGATCCGATTCGTTAATATCCATATCCGCCAGTATGGCCGAATTATCCAAGGCAGAACGCATTCTCTGCTTCTCCAAACTTTGAATACATGGGACGATGGGTAAAACGACGATAGTCCAACAATCGGACTGTTGTAATCCGAATAGTCAATATCGGCGTGATCACAACTGGATCAATAAAGATCGAATGCGTGTTCCGGAGCTGATCACGAATAAGTCCACTACATACCAATTCTTGATAAGCCTGAAAAAAACAGGAACTGTAAGATGGGATAGCAGAACGATATTCAAATAATGGGAACGCGCCAGAATTGCCGCAGCTGATTGACAAAATACACGGGTAAGCAGGCAGAGGAATAGAGTAAGAGAGCGGGGCTCGCGTTGTCGGTTCGGTTCATTCATTCATTGAAACTCGCACTAAACTAACCATCTACTACTACTACTACGAGGAGGAACGTACGACCCACGCAACCTTCTTCAACAAACTCGCCACTTTGCCTCTCGCATACACCTTTGGATAAATGACAAGAAAGCAAGCGGCTATAATAATGGCCAGTGATTTTTGGCTAAAATCGATCATTATTTCAATGATCAGCTGCTCAGGAATCGACCAGCAGCGAAGTTGGCCGATTTGGGACAGTACGGCAGCATTAGCACGAACCAAATTTGGCTCTGTAGAAGATTACCCTAGCCAAAGGAAGTCCCCGTTCCCAAAAAACAATGCAAATATCCAGCAAATGCTAATGAATTGTCGATGCACAGCTGGTCGTCGTTCATAAAACAGAAAATTTCCGCTAACACATGAACGAATGCAGAAAAGGGCATCAGAGGTCATAATAATGACATCATGACTGGATACGCACGCTCCAGAATTTCTCAGAGATCGCGGAAATCTATAAGCTAAACGCGCATGACGCATCCAACTTGTAAATGTTTGGAACGCAACGCCAACAGAGGAAGAATACCTCCGCGTTCCGTGCCCGCGATTCAGAGTCTCAGGGCGGAAGGAGGAAGCCCGATCCACGCACCTTCAATAAAAGATAGGCGGCTACGTAGGAAGAAAAGCAAAGATGCGACAACTAACTAGACACCGGTGACAACAGCCAGCCGGCCGTTTCATTTTGGATGCAGCACAGCGCCAGCCGCGTCAACGGGGCAAAAGCGAATTTTTCCATATCTCCCATCGAAGAAAAGACGCGTAGAGGCCAGGATATATGAAAACGTACGTATCGAAAAACATAGGCAAGGCGAGGCAGGCAGCAAAGAAGCTGCAGCGTCCAACCGAATGATTTTCCTTCCAATAAACGCGCGTACGTATCTTTAATACATAGCCTCTCTGGCGTTGGAGGCAGTCTTCTTTATGGAACTTGCTCTGCCTCAACAGCAACGCAGTGCAGAGCAGTATATTTCGCATGGCGGCAGCCGGAGAACGTGTATACTCGTTCTACACAACGGCCTTCGAAAACGTCGAAACGAACGACGGGTGAGCGAACCCAATCGCCTATGCCTATGCCTACGTCCATATTATCCATATGGATAGAAAAGGCACAGTAGTCACGAATATATGCCTTCAACATTGGGGAAACGGGACTGCACTGAACAAATAGCATTTCCCAACCCTCGGCCAGCATACGGCAGCCAGCAACGCAGAAATTCTCTGCGACAGCCCGGTTGTTCAGGACAACGTCGAAGGAATAACCGGCCGGCAACTGCCTATCGATCGGCGGAAGGCGGTACCTAGCTCGTTGGTCCACGATTTTTCGACTGGCCAAAACCGAACTAACCGAATGGGAACATAAAACTGAAGCCAGTGCTCGCGAAGTTGCCTTCCGTAGAGACACGCTCTACAGTCCCTCCCGCGAACACGCACGCCATGAGAGAAAATTCATAATTTTACTCACCTTTTACAAAATTAAATTCCCAAGAAATACGAGAAAATATCGGAAATTCTATAATTTCCAATGATGACGACGTTGGCTCCGAATAGCAGACAATTTCGACGAAAATCGCAATATGGCCGCCTCCATGTAAAATTGTCGAGTCTGCCTGTGGAATTTAATCGATCGAGTCAATGCGAAATAGTCACATCCGTAATCGCAGCCGTATGCAGAATAATTTAGGCTAATTTTAGCTTTGTAAAAACACAGATGCCATAATTATTTGCAAAATATTTCGATCGAAAATAGCCAATATTCTAGTCTGCTACGAGCCGCACAATTTGCAGACCGGCATCAACTGCTTATAGCAAGATCTGGTAGATTCAAATTCAGACTGTCGAGATTTCCAATACAGAGTGGGATAATGAAAATGTGTGAAATTTTACAAAATATCGGACAATATGTGCATAAATATATTGGCATAATATTTTGGATTATTCACTGATCACAATTTAGTGATGTTTCCCTTCGAGATCAAAGCAATATGCTGAAAATTCAAATAATGCTTTTTTTAGATGAAATGCACCTGATCATGGCCGAACAAAAATTATCGATTTTTCAAATTTTGATCACTATGATCACCTTCGTAATTTCAACAAAGATTTCATCTCAGAAATCACATTGCAAATCCTAGTTCTAACGTCAGGCATGCTAAAAAATGCCACGCGTAAAATTTTGGTCACGTTTCGGCGGCTACAGTATGCCATAATTTATGATTTTCGTTAGCAATCATTGACACGATTCTCGATAGAGTTATACATTTTCTGTACAACAAATGATGCTGCATCTAACCGTGCTGATCATTTTGATCAGAAGGGGATATTTTGAAAATCGATAATTACGATCAAATTTTGTAATTATGTATTGTGAGTATGAATCTGTGTGATCATTGGAATCAGCATGGACGATTATCCTAAAATCTATACGTTTAGTGATGATTTTGAGGTATTTTCTAAGTAAAAATGGTCTGCCTCAGCAATGGTCAGTAAATTTTGGAATTTTCATATACGCGTGATGTGAAAATGCATTTTGTCCTCTAATCAATTACGTTACATGGTCCCTAATGAGCTGATCACTTTTGGCAAAACACGAGATTGAGTACACAAAATCTCGTGACTGGATAAAAGTACCATTCAATTACATCACATGAGAAGAGTGACTACTGACGCAAATCCTTGAAATTGAACCGAACAATATCACGTACACTCTCATTTTCGATCAATTGATTCTAAAATATCACGTACACTCACTTTTTCAATTTACTGTAAATCACAAAATTTTCGCGGACAGAAATTTTCGCGGTCAACTGAAATTTTGCATTTTCGCTGAACTTAATTTTCGCGGATTTTCAAAATTCAGCTATACCCCATGTGCTAAAGTTTGAAAGTTCGCGACACAATATTTTCGCGGACAGTGACCATCCGCGAAAACCGCGAAAATTTTGTGATTTACAGTACTCTACATACCATTTGATGGTCCTCATTTGGAAGACTAAAATGTTCTCGTGTGCGAACAATCATTATCGGCCCCCCGAATACTTGCAATCATTATTCTAATTACTACATACACGTGCTATTGTTCACGAGCGTCAGACGGGAAATAGGAGCCGATGCATCGAGTACTGTGTTTTGTTACGAAACTATCGTATTTTGTTTTTGTACCGAATCAATACAATAGGAAACACCCGGTATCCCGCTGCTAAAGTCGGCCAATTATGCGCATTTTCTTGTACAGTACAAAAAAAGAGGCCTTTCTCTTTTTGCTGATCCTAAAACACCCTTATTCCTTGGCCTTTTCTTCCCATGTCCTTGTTTGAATATACAAAAAACCTTCAGCCACCGGATTTTCTTGATTCTTTCAATCCATCTTAGAGAAGTATATAATTTTGAGTCATTTTTCAGTGATCATGATAAGCATAGCACAATTTACGTATACACATTTGCATAAAAACACGTGATTATCTAGGGATGGAAATTTATTGAAGTTTCGAGAATCCAATCTCAAAATATGTACACGATCCAGGTTTTGGTGGACCACACCCATTTATGTTTACTTGATCCCA
>JAQIWJ010000648.1:0-17842 GCA_034695185.1 Discolaimus major
CTTACATTATGATTGCCACTGAAGCAGTGATCATGCTTGCAATAGCAGGAATTCATGAGATTAATATGGTGCATGAGATGCTGAATCAGATCACATTTACCATTCATTCGCCAATCGATTTTGTCTTGATCGAATATATGAAGAGCTCTGATCAGGCGTCACGAGAGAAGCTGAGCTGATCATAACTTCAGCACCAGCAACTCCAGCCCCGCCTAATTCATAAGCATTGATATCCGATCGTAAAATCCAACCGCCTCCACTTGCTGGTACCTGAAAAAACGAAGATCATCATTAGATGCTCAAAGGAGCTGAAATCTTCCTCACCTCTGCTATTTTTCTCATCATAATAGCTGATCCAGACCGGGATAAACATCGGCGAGGCGATTGGTCAATGGTAGATCGTAGAAATCGAAATATAATTCTTGTCCGAATTTGACAGTGCAAGAATCAATATATGGATCCAAAATTGCACCGCATTCGCCCGATCGTTCCTGGTGGGAGTCATCTGCAACAAGATTATGTGGAATTAGAAATTCACACCCATTTCTCAGGCTTTTTACGCATCTCGAGGGACAAAACCTCAAAACGCTCTAATTATCATCCAAGAACGTACTCACCTTGGCAATGTAGATCTCCATTACAATGTAGAATTCGATCAATGAATCAACGCGTAAGCAATAGAGGCAAATCTTTTCGAAAATCCGACGAATAAACGCGAAAATCACCAGCGGTTGGCATTGGATATCTGAAAATAGGGTTTTTTAGCATTTATTGCAATTCACAGGGGAGAAATCAACAGCTAGGTATTGTGGAAGAATATTGTAAAGCACAAAGATTAGCACCTTACCAAAATTCATGGGTTTTCAGCAAAATTTGCGAAATTACCGAAATGTAAAATGATGAATTCACGAAATTCCAGAATAATTCTAATTCAGCCTCAACAAGCGGCACGGCCGCGAAACGCGCGCTATTTCGACAAAGTACGCGTCCCCAGCTACTCGCAAATAGCGTCCTTTTTTCGATCGAGCGTCTGTACGCAGAGAAATTAGAATTTTCCGACGCGTACCCGGCTACTATAGGACCAGTATCGTTCGAATGGCAGTTATTTGGGGAGTAGCCGTGACGAAAGTGCGCTCGCGACCTGCCGCATGGTCTATACTCACGTGTCCCTGTTGTAAAAATTCTAGAATTTTCGGTCATATTTGGCAAAAAAACATTTGTTACGTTTCAAAAATCAACATATTTCATTATTATCATTGAGTTTATTTATCAGTAAAGCTATGACGGAGCAAATAGTCGAGGAACCTCCTTCGATATTTAATCGGATCAGTTTACACGATGTGAAAGATGACGATGAAATTATAAATATCGAAATTGGATGTCCTGCCGATATTTCTCTACGCACGGACGATATTTCCAATGCAAATGATGTGAAAAGTATTCCTGATTTGGACATTCCTAATTCAGGTAAATTTTCGGCATAACATTTTGACTATAATTATGCTGCAAATGTAAATTAGCATAAATCTTCAAAACGGGTGTTTTTCTTTCAGATATTCATGCTTCTGCGCAAATGATCGGCTGTAAATTATCTCCGGGTTTACGTCGAAGTCATTCCGATGCGGCCGATGGTTCTGCAATGGGTATGGACGAGGTGCAATTGCCTGATCGACCGGAATCTTCCATTAGTGACAAACATCGTCTCTCATTCGCGTCAGCATTGAAAACAGCTTCTCCTGTTTTGAAGTAAGCAAGGCTTTGTTATTGAGCCGAGCACGCTTTGGCTTGTAGAATAGCCGCATACATTGATGTTTTGAGAATCGTGTGATTCCAATAACATACACAAAAGGAGGTAACAAAAACTAGAGTAGGAAGAATTCCCACCCAGCCTCAGTTTCTTCATGAGGAAGCAAAGCAGCTGAGCATGTCCCAGTGCTGCGATTGCAAATTCTTCCCAAATATTTCTTCACGGAAGAAGACTGAAGATGATCCTTCTTTCAGGAGGCGTCAAACGGCAATAGACAACGCGATTCAGAATCTGCTACAAGAAGGCAAAGAATTTATTCACCGCAAACGTCAACAAGTGCCATTATTGGCGGCACATTTCAACAAAACGGATTTAACGCCGACCATGACTGCGGGATCGGTCGCCAACATCGACGCCGTGATTTCGTCCAGTATTGGTTTGGGGCGTACTGGTTCGATCGTGTACAATCGAAAAGACGACACCATTACGTTGGAAAATGATCCAGCCTCGGATATTCCTGTTATGGACCATTTGGAACTAGCTGCGACGGGCTTGGATGATCTACCGGACACTATCAATCAAAATCAACCGCCTCCCAGGCCTCCAAGGCCTGTTACGCGTCCGTCCGCTTCGAAACTGGCCTCTGATCCGAATCCGTTACCCGACGCGAATCATCCAAATGAAGAGCCACCCGATTCTCGTCGAGCCAGCAACAACGATCCATTTCAACCGAAAGATACGGCTCCAACTTCGTCTCCAGTAACATCTTCCGCTTACAAATCGCCTGTATGGTGGCCATATTACAAGCAGATTATCGGCGTTTTATTATTGGCTATTACGATCGCCGAATTGATGCTTGGATGGCGACCGATTCCCGCATTTATCTTGGGCGTTCTCTGGGGATCGTACGTCGCATATTTGGTGGCGTTGGTGGTATTCTGGTTTTGTCTACCACCCGAACGATACCCAAAATTTGGAGCCGCATCCGATACGTTACCAGCTCAAGAACGGCAATTGACGGCTCAAATGTCAGAAGACGAATTATTGACGGAGGATACTATTATTTACAAGGTAAGCTCTCCAAGATTATTTTGCATGAATATGTAACGGCTGATTCCTTTTCAGGGATGGATGAATCGCCTGCGTGCCAAGTACGACCCGCACCAGCATCATATCAATAATACGGAGAGCGTATTAGTTCGATTGGATCGGAATCTGCTTCGATTGTCCACGCCAAAGACGAATTTGACACGACACGCTTATTGTCGGGAAACGCGTGTCAGTCCGCCGACGTTCATCAGCCAAGAAATGTTTGACATGACTGGTAAGAAGTTCTTTATTACCACTTCTTCTCAACTTCAAAGAATCCGTTTTTAGGTGCCACCGTGGTTTTACGACCGAAGAATCTGGCTTTTCGACGCTGGTGGTCGAGGAAGTATCCTATTTGCATCATCTTCGCGGGGAAGCTCAGTGGAGAAAGGCGCAGCAGTTCACCGATGAGTGTCACAAGTCAGCTACAAGGAATGTTCGGCGAGAATGTGGCCACTGATACAGCTGCCATCAAGGCCGGATCTGCCAAGCAAGATCAAGCTGGGGAAGTTGCCGTCGACGCGTTGGTGGATGATACCCTTGAGACGGAAGATGTGGATGCTGATGATGAAACAGGTGAGGGGAGGCCATCTAATTAATGTTTGAAATTAAATAACTCCCTGTTTTCGTTTTTAGAAGACGACAGCGGACCGGGGTTGCAAGCAACTGTATCGTTACCGTCCAATTTGGATTCGATGGGTCAAACGGAACCGATTCCTCGCAAGAAACCTTCTCGAAAATTGAGAAAGAAGCGACGCGTTATCCATTTATTTGCCCGTTCTCAACGTGAGAAAGAACAATGGTTTTACAGGTAAGAAGTCTTCGGTTTCTACTAGCAGTTTCTACATATGATCTTTTTTAGGCTTCGCCAAGCCGCTTGTCATTACACATACGCCGATCGTCGAGAACGCTTTTATCGCAGCCGTACGAATGGTCGACCATACAGTACTTCTGACGCCATGGATTCAACGTCGGCCACTGGCACTGCGGCAACGACTGATCAATTCGAGTTCATGAAGGTGGATGATCCATTGGCAACGGAATGGATCCTGTATATCAGTATGCAGAAACAGTACGAAAGGTAACTATTGAGGATGATTTTTGCTATATGTACTCACGGTCGACTATTGCAGGCATATGCGTTCGTACATGACGAAAAATCGACCGAAATCGGAAGTGCAAGGAATGGATTTGATTTCAATGGCGTGGAAAACGTGGATGGTTACGGCACCAGATGCGTCAGCAACCGGCGTCAGCGTTGAATCGCAAGCCGAAACGCCATCAAAACCAGGACTCGCGTTCAGTACAATCAGCATCGATTGGGCCAATGCATTGGGATCTCGCATATTCTACGATTTCTCCAAAAATCCGCAATGGATGGGCAGGGTTCAGGATCGTATTCAACGCAAATTATTGACCTTGCGGCTACCGTATTTCATCGAGACGTTGAGATTGACGCATTTGGAAGCGGGAATGACGGCTCCAACGATCACTGCTGTCAACGAGCCGTCAATGAATGAATGGGGGCTTTGGATTGATGCCAAAGTAAGTGTGTATTTGCTTTTAGTGATGATACCCATCTAATTACGGCCTTCTCTTTCAGCTGGAATATACGGGTGGTCTGCGGTTGGTGCTAGAGACCAAAGTGAACTTGATGAAATTGAAACACGAGGCCGTTCCGCGAGGAGACGCTCCAATTGTTGACGAGAAATGGTAAGTTGGTATAATTTGGCGTTCTCTACTGTTTATTGACTAGTTTTTTTCCCGGATTTCAGCTCAAATTACGAGAACGAAGAATTGCCAGAATCCCTCGAATCATCGCCGGATGAAGATGCACCTTCCGTCGTGTCCAATATCGGCCCATTCCATCATCACCAGCACAGTGTCGCGTCGAAACCGCTCGGACAAGAAACGCCGCCTCGTGAAAGCGTTGGAAAGAAATTTCTGAATTTCGTCGACAAAGTGGCGCATTCGAAGCATTTCCAAGCTGCTACGGAGAACAAATACGTGAAGAAATTGATGCAAGGGGTTTCGGATACGCCGTTGATTTTGGAAGTGGAAGTGGAGTATTTATGCGGCCCGTTGGTCGTGAACATTCCACCGCCGCCTTCGAATAGGCTATGGTAAGCTAAATCCGTATTTGGCACAAGAATGATTGTGAACAATTCTTCCTATTTCAGGTGGGGCTTCCGTTTTCCGCCGAAAGTTATTCTGAAAGCGCGTCCACGGGTCGGTGATCGTGTGGTCAATTTATCGCACATCACGGATTGGATCGAGAATAAGCTAGTGTTATTGCTGGAGGTAAAAATTATTATTGCACTTGATTGCGAAGTACTAAGGTGGCTTTTTCTTTCAGAAAAACTTGGTGGTGCCCAATATGGACGATTTGCGAGTTCCAATGCTGGGCGGTAGTCCGATTTGCAAGAATTACAACAAATGAACGTACGGAACGAAGTTCGGATCAAATTTTCTTTGGTGAGTGATTTATATTAGTCGAGCATTGATAGTCAAATTTCTTCAGTGATACGAAATCGCTTTATTTATGCTTTTTGATGTATAAGCTTTGGTGGGTTTTTTTGTGGGCACGTGCACTTCTTTTGAACTGCCCTTTTTGGGTAGATCTGCACAAAATTAGGTTTTTTCCCCTACTGATTACTAATTGAGAAGCGCATAGTATTCCGTATCTATGCATTCGATGTTTATGTATTCTTTGTACGTACATGATCACATTTCAATGTTCAATGTCCAAAGTGGCTTTATGTTGTGCTAAATGTGGTCCTATCGATTGAGTGATCCCCCTTTTTTGTGCCTGGTATCGTGTTCATTTGTGAATAATATACGGAAGCTTCGTTTCGAAGGTCGTCATTTGATTGATAATTTCATGAATTTGATCGCCACGCCTGAATTTTGGAGGCCAGATGAATCGACTCTTTGGTTCCGCCATGAGATTGGAACCGGTTTCGTAAGAATCCAGAATCGATGAATCTTTTTCTCCGCCCACATGTTCGTTTTGAACACGAGATTTTTATGAGACAACTCGAATGCGGGAAAGTTTTATGAGCCGGATCCTTTTGTCGTTCGGAAACGCCTTTTGCTCGATTTTCTAGAAAACGCATAATTTTGAGCGAGCATTTTTCCACAAAGTATGCCAAAAAGATGTCAATGTCAAATTTGCGCAAAGCTGACGAGCTAAAAACGAGCTTTTCTCACCGTGTTTGAAATGTTTTCAACAATGGGTTTATTTGAAACTGGAATATCCACCTACACGTGAATCATGACTAATCGTAAAAGGTATGCGTGCACATTTTCCATTTGTTGAATTTGGAGCATTTACGAAGTTTTCGGTCGCAAAAATCCCAGTGTGTACATACTCGAATGTCTTCCCTGTCGGGAAGATTTTGATAATAGGTTCAGTCTGGACGAGCTAATCGTCAGCTGAGGTTGAACGAAGTCCGGATAGCTTACTGTAACCGCTTCGGAAGAGGCTCATTGAGTTCAGGGTGTACTGTAACCGCTTCGGAAGAGGCTCATTGAGTTCAGGGTGTACTGTAACCGCTTCGGAAGAGGCGTGATGCACCGGCTTCAGGGTGTACTGTAATCGCTTCCGTCGTCCATTCGAAGATCGAGATGCAAAATTGCGCAATCGGATGATAAAAATCCAGTGCGGATGCGAAGAAGCCGAGCCTCCCAAGCCTAGGGCATACTGTAACCGCTCCGCCATCAACCCAGGTAGACATAGCAAAATTGCGCAATCTATAAATCACATCGAAATCACGGCCGATCACGGCCTTCATGATCGGGCATCAAATTTCAAATCAATCAATTATTCAAATACATTTTGTACTTCCGCACGAAACCAAGAAGAAAAATGCACATAGCCCAATAGAAAAAAATATACGCTAATCCGAACACAAATGCGCGGTGATCACATGAAAAATCAATATTACAAAGGCGATCGATACAAAATACATTTTACCATATAAACTCCGAAATGATCCGAGGAGAAAAATAGCACAACGACACAAAAACCCGCATCGATTGACAAACGCATATAATAATAGTGTCCATTCGAAAAGTTTTTCCATTCATTCCAAAAAAAGTCAGCTGAATAAATTGCTCGGTTTATGTACACAGCCGATCCCACCGAATTTTGAATAATTTACATTTTGAAAAGTATTTCGGAACGTGGTTATTGGATTGGACGGGATGGAGGACTGGGGATTTCAGCACGATCCAACGATGGGCGACGTATTTTGATCGGCCACCGATAATTGATCAGTCGATTGAATGACGGATGGCGGCGGCGGGCAGCATGCGGATCGTTTACGCCTGATCCCGTCGCCGAGACGTTCCAGGATTTCCGGCGGAACGTATTCGCGTAATAATAGTCTATTCTCCACTTCTAATCGATAAATTTTCATTTCCAAATCCGATAATTTGCCCCTGATCGCGTCCACTTCCTCGCGAACCGCGTAGAGTAAATCCGTTTTCACCGAATCCTGAAAAAATGGAGCGGGATTTCAGATGGATTTTCAGGTGCACATGATTTTGAGGGCATGATCAGATCAACAGATCGATCTGATCAAAGGCCTGTGATCTGATCACAAGCTTGATCAGTAAGGAATGATCTTGCGGGCCTGATCAGATCAACAGATCGATCTGATCAAAGGCCCGATCAGTAAGGAATTGCCACTTACAGCTGCTTGTTCCAATTTATATTGAAACGCATCTCGAACGTCCACAGGCGTCGATGGAACACTGGGCGAATCCACTGATTGGCTGAAATTGAATTCACATTTTATAGATTGATAGGCAAATTTTTGAATTCAAAATTTCTATCATCGTAATTTTAAATGCCATTATCGAAAAAGCATTCCTTTTTGCAAAGCTCAATCAAGGCTTTGGCTCCAGACGCATTTTTAGGCTTGCCTGATTTGGTGAAAGCCAAACACGAGGATCTTAAATTGCGTCTGCGCTTTTTGGACTGATAAGGAGGAAGCTTACTGTAGAATCAGCAAACAGAAATTTGGCAAGAAAAAGCCCAAGATGGTACATCATAGCAGCCAAGACTGGGAAAACTAGGAAAAAAGCCTCACCATTCTTCCATATCCGAGCATAAATTCTTCATCAACGAATATAAGGCCATTTGTACGTATTCGTCGTGTAATAACGCATCGTCCACTTGAGTATGATCATTCTGCGTTGGCGTATGACCGGTACACGTGGAATTCTGCATTTCCGCCGTCATATTTGTAATGCACATTCGAAAATTTGCCAAAGAAGGTAAATCCCTTTTTTCTGACTAAAGAAAACGGGAGCTGGTGTGAATGTAAGAAGGCACCAATGGTAGAAAACAGAAGGAGGAGGCGGAAGAGAACTAGTTCCGTAAAGAACTTTCCTTTCTACCGACCAAGAACACTCCTCAAACTTTTATGTACTCTACTTTTCAACCAGGGGAGAAGGCGGGGGGGGGGGGGTGTCGAAAAGCGGCTGTCTCTCCTAGGCCCTGTAGGAAAGATTTTCGAAATAGGCTAAAGCCGCAAAATGATGAAACGCTCGTTTATAACTAGACGTAAAGGCATCGAAAAGGCAGCCTCTCTCTCTCTCTCTCTCTAGCCTAGTTGACGAGATAGAATCAGTTGGCTTTGCCCGATAGAAAATTTCACCTGGGCGAGAAAAGCAACGACAGCTGTCTGGACTCCGACTAGGCTGCTTTCTGCAATGCATATATCTCGAACAATAGGATTGGGAAATTCTTCAATGCTTCTTTCCTCGCTAGACATTACGGCGTCCAGGTACAAAGCAGTATAAAATTTATGCATTAAAAACTGGTTCCATCCAGCAAAAAAGTCGTGTGAATGAAAACTAGTATTATGAAATATATGATGTAACTAACCCATTTTGGCAATGCGAGTGCAGAAAATTTTGCCAGAAATTTTATGCCCGTCATAGTCGAAGGCTACATGCATTTGCGTGGGTGAAATTTCCGTGACCTTGTTTTGAAAAATTTTTCAATGACCAAAATTCGAATAGATAAATTTCATAGCCTGCACTCTTTTCTGTCTATGCTTAGACAAGCGATGTGTTAAGGCCTAATCCTAGGTTTCGGTCATTTATCACCGCTCAGCGCAGCACGAACGCGAATAAACGACTTTCCCCTCAAATTGATAAAAGCGATGCCATTTTTAGAAAGTTTGTGAATTATGATAACAGTTGGCCGGGCAAAGCTAACAACAGGGGACTAGGGCAATGCTATTTATGAAATTTTCTTGGCTTCGAAAAGCCTTCCTCGGGCGGCCTGAATTTGGAAAACAATGATTAATGTTAGGTTAGGCATGGGAAAAACAAGGCGTATTCGGTTCTTGGCGAATACCAGCATAAAAACGACCTTTCAAATTGAAGAAAGGCCTAAACTAATGCCTGGAATTTATATTGTGTTTATTCAGAAAAATGTTCATTTCTATTATTCACGTGAATAATACGTGGATTTTGGATCAAAATGCATTCCGGGCTGGTATATTTTGAAAATGGCATACTGTAGGAGTATTCCGTAAATGAACTCATCAATTACACTCGATGTAAATGGCCCGAAAATTTAGGCCATGGTCAACGAGATGACGCATTTCATTCATAATACGCCTCCGCAATGAATGGACGAAATGGCCTGGAGTGGAAAACGGTAACTTCCGTTTCCTATTTACATGGTGAATGGGAATTTCTCACTATCCTTATTTCAAATTTCGAGGCGTAAAAATAAACAGGCACTGTGCATCATTACGAATAATCCGATATAAAATTAATGACACGCGAATAGAAGCGTCGTAAAAACTGGTTTTATGTTTAAAAACTCTGCGCCCATATAGACTGGCTTCAAAATCGGTGCATTCAAATTTAGCATTTCTATAATTGGAGATCTGCAATTTCGGAGGATGCATTCAGTATGATCAGGTTAGGCATTTTCAAATGTTGCAAATGTAAAAATATCACTAATTGTCATTTTGTAAAATGGATGCGATCGGAATAAATTCTGTACAAATCGATCGACTGATCAGTGCGTATGATTATCGATTTTTACTGTACTGTGCATAATTTCTTTCAATGGCGTACTGTACAAACAGAGATGCAAAAATTTTGACACGCAGTGCCAGTTGAAACAGAGATCAGACGATTGGGCTTCGGCCAATCAGATGGATTACAGTATACCTAGAGCGGTTACAGTATACCTCGATACTTCGGCAGCAATTTCTGACCAATTCTGAATTGCACGGAAGTATTCCAAACATGATTTCTTATCCACATTGGCTTATCAAATGGTGTAGTCCAAAGCGATCAGAAATAGATATATCGGAAATCGATATTTATAATCAACGCTTCCAATATTGATCAGATATCAAAATAAAGGTGATTTTTGGAATCATCATACTCTAGCGGTTATAGTAAGCCTGGTATGCAAAATGGGAAGCCAAAATTTAGCATACGTTTTAGAACTTTCAAGCCTCATCCCAAGGGCATTATTCAATCGATAATCCTGATTCATACATGTTTCCCGATAGAGTCGATGATGCTCTATCCAATGATCATCTCAAAACTGAACGTCGATCGATATTTAGAAAATCGATAATTTTGATCAGCTTCACAAATAAGCGTGATAGGCGAAAATAAGCTCTGCCGTTAGAATAAGCGTCTCAAATTGTCCGCGAAAATATGCGTTTCATTGACTAATCACACGTATTTAAGAATTTCAAATTTTGAAATTCCCTATTTTCCACTAGACCACGAGGAGTCGAACAGTGACCACTGGTCATTTTTTGACCAAACGTGACCACCGATCACATTTGATCTGCCAGCCAATGACCAACGGTCAGCATAAAGTGACCAATATCCATTGGTCAATGACCATTACAATTTTATTCCCCACGTCTCACTGAAGCTAAAATTCAAATTTCACCTCATGATCGATTGAGAAAATCGATTTCGAATGGTTCGGTTACACAAGCGAAATATAGAATAGCCAAAGAAACGCTGACAAACGCGTGTCATTTGGTGCCCATATTTCATTCAGTTTGGAAATTGCGAATTTTCAGGGGAAGAATATTAGCCATAGTCGAGTTCCCATTTACCCTCGTGGAAAACGCGTACTCCGGTGGTCCCGTTTTCGAAAATGCATTGGTGGAAAATAACTATTCACCATATAATGGTGACCATTTATTCTCGGCCGTGGTCATAAAACGGGGTTTCGTCTGGTTCTCAATTTGCCAAAAATTCTCATCGGGCAACTTTTCCTGCGTCCATGGCCGAGAATCAACGTTTCCAACATCGCGGTTCGACCGTGGACGGATTAGAAGTATATCCGTATCGATGCTGTTTCAAAAAATGTCACCCGTTGATGGCGGTGATCGCCATTTGCGTCTGCCACGTATTGATCTTTTGCATATTCCTCATGAGCTCCATATTCAGTTCGAAATTGGAGAAATTCGGTAGCATATACGCCGTCATCATCCACGTTACGGTATTGATTATTTTCGGCTCGTGCACTGTATTGGTATTGTACGGATTTTGGAAATCCAAATGGAAATTCCTGTATCCGCATTTATCGGCTCAAGGAGCGTGGATCGTATGTTTAATTTGCACGTGCATTTTCCTGGGTACATCGTTGATGAAAGAACAATCGAATTTTGATGATCAGAAATTCCACGAGAGCATAATTTTGATTGTGATTTGCGCATTATTCGTGATCCTGGAAATCTGGTGGATGATCGTGATTTGGAGATCAGGGGTACTGTATCTTAGATTTAAACGAAGGGCGGATGCTGAAAATTCAGCCGGGGATAGGGGAATTCATGAAGGGTGAATGTAAATTCGGTTACAGTATGCCAGCATTTGAATTTTATTGAGCGATTACAGTATGCCAGCTTTGAAATTGCATGTGGCAGCATGGCCTATTTTTCTCAAATTGGACATAAGATCAAAATTGGAATGCATAATAATGCACATGAACATGTAATTTTTTGAATTTGAATTTTGCGCGGGAACACTAAAATCCCCGTTTCACACATTGGAGAAGCACTCCAACGTCTTCATCGGATCGCCAAACTCCGGAACCGATTTCAGAAATCGAAATATCAGATTCATCGATCCGATTATCCAAAGCTGAAATAAACCCAACCCACCTCATCAATCACGAGCAACCGATCGCGCGAATTGTACGTTCCAGACACGAATGACATCAACGAAACATGGCGAGAATTGAACACGGCGAAACATTGCACAGACATTCGATCACTGTGATCATGTACACACATCATTCTCACATCACTGGCATTCTCTTTTCTTTTCTCCTCGATCCGCGAGTTCGGCCTCGATTCTTTCACGATCAACCGCTTGGCCTGAACAACGAATGGGCCATGACGCACGCGAAGATGATGGCCAGGATTTGGATTCCGACTGCCACGAACGCCGCGATTCCAGCACCGAGCCAGAGTGCCATTTGGGCATCGTACGACTCCTTGGGCACCTTGTCGCAGCAGCCCACTTTCTGAAATGAGGAGATCAGTTAGCAAATGAAGGCCAGAAATAGAAAGCAACTTACCTCGTGGTCCTTGCATGATTCGGGAGGAGTTGCATACTTCCCAAACAACGTATCCCAAGGTTTAGGCGTGAACTTGCGGTTGACGTAGATCTTCCACACATCGTAGTCGTTGTGAATGTTTTCGTGGCACACCATATCAGAGAATCTTTCGTCTTTTTGATCCTCATAACATTCGGACGTCAACAGGGAGTGATTGTAGCATCCGCAGCAGGAGAACTGAAAGAAAGCGATCCTGATTCACGTACAGTGACATGTAACAGTAAAAAGAAGAAAGCTTACCGTTGCTTGGGTGTCGTTCACGTTTTTGCGAATTCCGTCTCCGATGCCGATCGTGTACGTTGGGTAGTAGAGTACGGTGAGCTTGAGGAAATTGTCCCTGAATTCCGTGCTTCGGTTAGCCACTTTCTGAAATAAAATAATCTTTCAGTGCATGCGATGCTCATAAAAACATTATCATCATACCTCGGTGTAGTTTTCGGCCATCACTCCGTGACCGACCAGGGCGACGGAACCAATGGCAATGCAGGCGATAATCGTCAACGTGACCAGGACGATGTAGGTGATCAGCAAGCACAGACTGCCCGTCGCAGCTCCCAAGACGGCCAAAGCGCAGACGAAGAACAGGAAGAAACCGAAACTGGCCATCGCGAGGACAACCTGAAATAAAACGGTCTTAAAAACTCAAACAAACGCCAAAAAATGTACTTACCTTCTTGTTACCCACTTGACGATCCAATTTGTACAAGACGATTTGCCCACCGAGCACGTATTCGAAATTGATTCCGGGGACTTTTCTGTCCATTTCCGCCATCATGGTAGCATTGTTGAGCGCTTTGATGTCCTTTTCAACGTCTTCTTCGATCGAAAACATTTCGGGCTTTTGGTAGTAAATGACGATGAGGCTGATTCCGATGGCCAAACCGACCACCTGAAAAATGAGCATATTTATTCAAATATATGAGAAGAAATTAAAAACATTTTTCACTTACCATCAAGAAGACGTTGACAACGATCATGGTGATTTTCACGCAACTCATTTTGCCGATTTTCTTTCCTTTCGACGACGATGCGAATCCGATTCGACTTCGAATTGGCAAAATTCAACCACTTCCGACGCGAGAGCAAAATCTCAACTCGACCGCACCACGCTGCAACAAACAATGCGAATGAGGATTCGAGTTCTTCAGCATACGGCTTGGCTCCGCCCATACGGGCAATAAGTTATAACTCCGCCCAGGTAGTGGCACCTGATTGGCCATGCCTATCTGGCTGCCATAAAAAGGCATAAATAAAAATGAAGAAATAATTCATGGCTATCAGCTAATAAGCTTCCATAAATCCAATCAAATATCCTGGATAATCCAGATAAATTCAGAAATAAAGTCAAGCTTATGACTATTCCTTCTATTCGAATGAACATAAAACAAAAACTTCGTCATACATTTCCAACTCAAAAAACGTACACTTCATAAAAGAACGAAAAAAATCACCTTACGTCCATTTTAGAATGGGTGATCAGGATCATTGAATTCATATTCCCTGTTCCCACTGGCCATACCGCATCGAATTCCTTTCATCGCGCATTTCGTACACGGTCCAAGATCGCATTGAGGCACGTAATCTTGATACGGATCATCCGGATTAGCCGCAATTCCAATCGGATTCACGTAAGTTAATCCGCCTTCAGTTTGATTGTTCCAAAATAACGGATGATGTACGCGAATATGATCTTCCCAGAATTCCTGTTGACGACAGCCGGTGAACGTTTGGAAGCAACACGGGCACGATATGGCTTTCTCGAATACGCTGATCGGTGGTAATGATCGGAATCCGGACGCAATGTTCATCGGTTGAGTAAATCCAATCGAATTCGGGTTAATATTCGATCCGGGAGTCGTGAACGCGGGTGAATATTGAGTAATCCTGAATCCGGGGGACGGAAATCCAGTAGAATATTGCGCAATTCCGGATCCAGATGGCGGATATCCCGTACGCGGTGTAATGCTTGATCCAGGAGGCGGATAAATATTCGGCGGTGCCGTAAATCCAGTAGAATTTGACGCATTCGGTACACGGAACGAAGGCGCGGCTGGAGATTGCGAAATTCGTCGAGTATACGTTGATCCAGCGAAATACGGATTAATCCTTGATCCGAGGGTCGTTTCTGGATCATAATTCGGCTTCCTCCACGATCCCACTGACGAAAATTGCGCAATTCTTGACGTCGATTCACCAAAATTCGGTTTCGTCCAACGTCCAACAGGCGTAAATCCTATAAAATCAAATGGAAGATTTGGGACATAGAAAATTTATATTCATACCTGATGTGATGGTTGATACACCGGATCCGGGCCTTGGTGCAGTTGAAACATCCGTGGATTTCTGTCGACGTTGGAATTCTTCGGACGATTTCTCCAGAAATTGACGGATCTTGTAGATATTGGCGTAATCATTCGATCCATAGGATGGAATCGATTTGGGAATATCCGCAGACGGTGGAACAGCGTCTAATCCACTATCCAAATCCAATAATGGCGAATCCGGTTTCTGTAATTCCGATTTCTGACAGTCCGGTTCTTCAATTAATGATGAACTCGACGATTCCAATTTGGACGAGTCCGATTTCGGCTCTTGTAATCCCAAACGAGGCGGTGATTGGGATTTTGGCGGGAATATCGATGATCCACATTTGGGCGGTTCAAATTTGGATGATACCAATTTTAGTGGCTCCAATTCGGTTGGCCCCAATTTGGATGATCCAAATTCGGACGTGGCCAATTTTGGCGAATCCAATTTAGCCGATCTCAATTTCATCTCCAATTTCGGCTTCTCCAATTTCGGCTTCGATTTCTTCTTTTCTTCGTCGCTGTCACTTTCGAATGCGATTTTGAATCCACGACGCGGAGCTTTCGGTTGTGGAGACGGACTCGGACTCGGAGCCGAACGTTTCTTCGGATTCTTCGCATCAATTTGAACCGGCGTCGATTCCACATCTTTCGGAGTCAATAAATCCGCATTTTTAGTGGTAAATAATTTCTCCTTTTTCGGATCCGATAAATCCACATTTTTCACAACCGATCCGCGTTTATGAATGAGACTGAAATCCACCGAAGTACTCCATGATCCGTCGCCGTAATAATTAGGCGTTTTTAATTGCCTCCGATCGCGTAATTTCATTTTGCCAATTGAAGACATTACAAAAAAGAGGGATTGGAAAACAAACCGAACTGGCCAAGGGAGAACGAATACAATGAACTGGCGTTTTTTTGGCACACATCCTAAACTGGGGGCAGAGGAGGGATGGAGCAGCGTTTTTTCGCCCTTGCCTGTGAAAAAGTTCAGGCAGGGTCAAAACGCGTAGACTAAAAGGGTCGATGCAAAAAACAGGTGGGATGATGGTATGGGGAAAAACCGGCTCGTTAGTCTCAATGATGAACAGGCATTGTTGCCAAATGCATTACATGATACCAGTTTTTTCAACGAAGCCTGGACCATTGATTTTCCTTATCTGACTTTCCTGCACAATGCTTCCTGGTTGTTGCCGGAGCGGTTACAGTAAATCTCCGGTGGAAAATTTGAAGCCGTCATCGATTATTGCGAAATTATGTGATTGATCGTGACAAGATCAAAGATTTTGCACCTTTCGAAGGCTCATAGCAGCGATTACAGTATGCCATGATTGAGAGCCGTTGAAAACGCATTTCATGATTTTCTGACTGCGTGATCATCGAAGAATATTTTACATGAAAATTGCCTGAAAATGGTTATGCAGGCAGTCAATTGCTAGCAAGATGACCAATTCTGAATCAATACGGCCAATATGCCCATTGTCTGATTAGTCAAAATTATCGATTTTGTAACAATCGATTTCTGAGTGATCAAAAGTCCATCGCCATGTTCCCAGCCTCGGCTTTGCTCGCGAATAGTCTAATATGTAATCTTGATCAAAAATATTTTCTAATGTCCAAGTAAATTATGTCCGAAATCGGATGCAATTGGGGGCCTTATTTGCATCATCCTTTGGACGCATCGAAAGCTATATATTCTAGTGCAAGCTTGCAAATGTGTACGCCATACCCGAAAATCAGTGCAGCGTGATCGAACTGTGGCTTGCATTGATCAGATTCATGTAAATTTTTTCAATGCAGGATTCTTCGTTTATCCATTTTAATTAGCAGCATCCAGTATCATTCGATTGATTTTGGACATGCTCATGGTATTCAAAACAAAAAGAAGCCAGCCTTGCTAAGGCGTCTGAACTGATGAGACACCCACTGATAACATAAAGCAATGCGGAATTTTTACACGAGACTGGCATGTTTTCCAGTACAATCGAGAATTGATGGTGGAGATCATATTGTCCAGGGATAGAAATTTCAAAAAATCGGTAATTGGAAGTGATCCATTGCATAGACACGCTGTGATTGCACACAAAAATCGTACATATGCCTGGGAGTTGAGCCTTGGATTTTACAAGGATAAATACAGCTTTGCATCATACAGGCACATAATCGTGCTAAATTTTACTGATCAAATCCGCATGATCATCGAGAAAATCTTGAAAGATTTTAAAGCGCATAGATAGAGAATTTGATTGCCTATAATTTGTGCCAGTTTTCATCGATCAGATCGTTGGCGTTCGTGAGAAAATCAATAAAATGTGGAATTGGCAAAAAACCCAGAAATTTTCAGATATTTCGTCTCCCGTCCGAGGGATTTGGGAAATTTTTTTGCGGACCCATGGGGGACCCAGAGGGTCATATCTCAGCGAAATTTCACTGATCAGATCGATTTCCCCATCAAGAAAATCCAAATTATGAGTGTTTTAAAATCGATAATCTCCGATATCTAGCCTCCTGCTTGACCGTATAGACGGAGGTTGGGGAAGTTCATATGTCTGCCAAGTTTGAACACCCAACTCCAAACCATTCCCGAAATAATAGCTTTAAACCAATTTTCAGTTACAAAATGTTTTCCCGCCAATTGAAAATTTTAAATTTTAAGCCTTCCGGCTGAATCAATTTCGATGATTTTTTGAGGGAACATAGTGCACCAGAGCGGCAACAATCGTGGGAGGTTTTAGCCCTGGAATCGCGATCGTTATTGAGAAAATGGATAAAAATCGAATCCAGAAAATATGTAACCTGAAAATCATGCGTTCTGCTAACGGCCGTCTCTGATTGGCCACAGGCGTTCCCGCTTGTCACATGACGAGTGGAGGCGGAGCTTATGCTCAAGCCGTATGGGCGTATTGGTTGGCTGTTTTCTGAATTTAATTAATCATGAAGCCAGGTCGAAACTCGGGTTTGAATTCCAACCCATAACCGCCCCGCAAAAAATTTTCTGTACCCATACCCGACCCGACCCGCAACCTGTTTTCAAAAGTCCAACCCATACCCATACCCGACCCGCAACCC
>JAQIWJ010000649.1:0-17839 GCA_034695185.1 Discolaimus major
CGGGTGGATCGATCTCGATCAACGTTTCTTCGCTCAGGAATGCCAACGAGACGCGATCGATCAAATATTGCCATTCGGCATGGAATTTGTACTCGTCGTTCCGGATGTACACGATTTCAATTTCTGAGCAATATTCACGATTCGTTGGTCCATCTTTCTTCTCCGCAACCGACCGAACAACACAATATACGACGATTCGAATGACTGGATTTTCGTAAAAACCTCCATATTCGCACGTGCAACGCCCTAAAAAATGCAGCGTATATTGATTTTTGACAGGAAATCCCAAGAATGGTTCAGTGTAAAGTGATCCCCGCGCAAAATTTGGGAAGACGAAGGAAAATTTGGGGAAAAATCGTTTTCTGATCATTGCTAATCGTCTCGATCAAAATATCGTGATCACGCCCGATTTTGAAAGAACAGATCCTCCAGGCATAATCGATTGATCAAAATTTCCTGATACTGATCACTCCATGGAAACATGGAATATCATACGGTAATTTAAAAAATGTGGAAATCCCACTTCTGATCATCATGATCGAGATTGCATGAACCATAGAACCATGTGATACAATAAATATCAAAAATTAAGAGGCACCAAATAACCAACACCGGCACCCGTAGAAAAAGGTACCAAATAATAAATATGCAAAATAACCGTTCTATGAAATCATTGACAACAGATCGAAATTTCAAAAATCGATTTCCAGATGATTCATGCTGCGAGTGCATATTTTCTTGGATAAATAAGCATGCTGATTCCCAAAATCGTCGTTATTTCGATATCTGATCAATATTTACAAACTTGACCAGAAATATCGATTTCCGATATATCGATTTCTGATCGATCTGAACAGCACCAGGTGATAGAGGATGATACGTTGACCAAAAATACCCCGATGATACCGGGTATCCTTGCATTGAAACATGATGCGTTGAAAAATCATGACATTCTTTGACACTCTAATAATTACATTCGAAAACTAGGGTGAACTAAATTCAAATTTCGAGACAAACGGGCCTAGTGAAGATCCCATGTTCATTTCACTGTACAAATTCCTAGGCGTTATGAAACTATTTCTTACATTCCTTTCTCTACTATCCCAAATTTCAAATGGTCAATCCGTTGATCAGAAATGTCAATATTCAAATTGGTATCAATTTCGGGATCAATTCGGAACATTTTTAATCAGCTATGATCTCACGAGAGGACCAGGGAGCCTGAACGGCTGGCCATTGTATCGAGATCCAAATTCGATCGCAGCATCCAATTCCACATCCGCATGCGGGAAAGGGAAGATTAAATCGAAGAATCATTTAATCGATATCCAATTACCTCCTTACGTTGATCAATTGCAAATTTATCCGAATCCGATAATTTCCGAATCCGGATTAGCCACGTACAATAGCACGTGGAGAGCTTATTTGGATTTGCGTCGGAGACGTTTCGGATCATTGATCACAATCACGAACGATACTCAATACGATGAGTTATACGCGATCGTTGAATTACCATATCGATTAGAATCCACCGCATTAGCATATAAACAAGAATTTCAACGGTTACTCGATCAGGGGAATCGATTTTTTCGTATATTCACTCATACCGTATCAGGCGTGATCGCATTGAGACCGAAGAATATCGATCATCTTGATCAAAGGCTTGTGGAATATTTGAACGCTGCATTGGATGGAGGGCAGAAATTGGAGCCTGTTAATCGATTGATCACTTGGAGATCGGATAATCGATATTGGGTATGTGATTCGGGTCACACGCCCGTTTCAGCGTGCAGATCAAAATATCCGCTGTAAATTACAGTATGCCCATGAAGGATCAGCATGAGGCCAAGCAAAAAGATCATCGATTGATCAAAAAAATGACCATTTTCAGGCATCGGATGACGTGAAAAGTCACAATTGGTACGTTATATTCAGCGACGCGTACGGTACGCATTATCCGACCAATATCAAATTCGGTCATATTTTCGATATTCACATAAAACGTGCTACGTGTCGAGGAGAATCCGAGGCGAAATTGAGCGAATTAGCTCAATGCTATTTCGCGGAGACTAAATTGAATTTAACCACATCCAATAATGCGAAAAGCGTGGAAATATGTCCGCATCTCAAATTAGCCTTACGAGATTTACGCGCGTATTTCGTACAACCGTCCGGTCATTTCGATCAATTTCCAATGGATCGATATCCGATATCCGATTATTTGAGACGGATACCAGAAGAGGCCAAGCGAATCTGGCCACCGACTATCGTAGAAGCCAAAATGGCACCCATATGCGAATTGGTACCTTTGGTCAGGCCGTTGGATTTGGATGCGAAAGTTGAGTGCGAAAAGAATCTACTACGATACGTGCAAAATATCGAATCGATCGATGATCCGGCATTGAAATGCAGTCATGATGCTCAACGACGTTTGATCACTGAAGACGGACCAGTTTGCGTATGCGCACGATTTTCGGACTCGAGTTGTCCGAACGACTCGTCTAGGGTTACTGTAAACGCATGCTTCATCGTGCTCATTTCTCTACTCATGCTGCATCGGAGAATATAAACATAAATTGCGCAATATGATCATTTATCAAGATAAAATGGGATCGTAAGTCCCACGTTCACAAAAGTGAAACTGCACAATATATTGGAACACGAGAACTTCCTTTAAAAAAAAAACAGTCCAAAGAACGACAAGAATAAACATTCCCCCATTATTTCAATGCATAACCCCGAAAATACATATCTCAATCGATTGTACGAGACATCCTTATCACCTAATCTATATATCCCAATAAATACCATGGATTGTCTTCGAAAAGTACATGATTCTCTTTCTCAATTCGCGAGTACCTTTAATATCGGCGTCGCCTCTCCGTTGAAATTCGAACAAATGCGACCGAATAAACTGTTCCCGAACCCGTACTGATTTGCTACCTGAAATGGAAGACCGGGTATTCAGAGCATGTATAGTTCCAAGAAATGTGCATTCTCAGCATCCTTACCTGTGATAATGCATGCGGCGGGTCTTTTCGACTGTCTCCGAATAAGAATATCTTGGACATCGGACGATATGTCACGAGTAATGTTTCTATTTCCAACGCCTTTGATGCATCGTCCATGATTGTGCATAAGATTGTTGCCTGGAAAATAGAACGATAAGTCTTCAACAAGTAATCTCAAGGATTCAAATAAGATACCTCTCTGGAATGCATGTCCTTCAATAAATCGAAATCTTCGCCGTCGATATTGAGCGTACACGCCACGACATCGGCGTACGCTATCAATTTCTTCCTTAGTTTATATTCGTACTTGATGAATTGTCTACTGGTTCGGTCTTGAGGAAAGGTCACTGGAGGGCGTGGAACGGCACGTCGCAATTCTTCGATCTGTTGATGCAGTTGTTCGAGATGAGCGATTTGTTCTTCGTTTGGTTGAGATTCGGTGATAGTTTGCATTTGACCTCGAAGGCGAGCGATTTGTTCCATAGTAGCAGCTTGATGAGCATCTAGAAGAGGAGGAAGTCGAGAGCTTACGTGTCAATAATACTATCACGGGTTTACCATTATTTCCAGCCGCAGTGCTTTCCTCATTCCGAATATTGGTCTCCACGAATTCGCCAATTGAATAACGCGCAACGTCTTGAGCTATTCCTGCTCTCTGCCCGAGACGCACGAACTTCAGAAATTCTGAAAAAATCACCCATACTCTCAAGTGTGAAATAATTGAGATCATAAATCTTACTTTCTCCACATCTGGACGAATGCTGCTTATTCATGCCCAAAATTCCTCGGCTTAAATTGTCCACCGTCTCGCCGTGTGGTGCCACCACGAGCACAATCCCATTCATACGATCGCGAATCTTCATCTAAAACTGAAATACCTTACACTTTGCCAAATAACATCGGAACTAACGTCATACCTGATGGATTTCTTCGACCAGGCCAACAATTGTTTGTACTCGTGCTGGTTCGTCCGGGCAGTCGACAACTTGAATAACTGGACCGTCGTAAACTTTTAACGCTGTCATGCATGTGGAGATCGCTTGTAGCTGAGATTCATTATACCGCGTTGAATTCTGAAAGACAAAAAACTCCGTATAAATTCAAGCGAATATGCTAACGTTAAACGGTTACTTTACAGGTCAACAATTCCATCTGAGGCGTTGTTGGCAATCGAGGTATTCTCGATGGCGTTAGAATCATTGATTGAACAAAAGATGATCCCAAATCTTCCAAGGCCGATGTTAATCGTGTCATGGGAGCCAGGTCGCATATCAGCTGAAAACGTAAGACGCATCAGATTGAGCTATTTAGATCTCTCATAACAGTAAAAAAAACGTACCTGCAGCATAATTGGTCCGTATTTTTCGCAAGATGGTAGATTCGTTTTCGATCGAACGCATATCTTCATTGATAAACTGAAGAATTGCTTGACGTTGTCTTTGGTGACTTTCGCTGAAAAAAGAATGTACTCAGTTCACCATCAATCTGAATCTCTAGCAAACTCACCGTTTTTACGTAATTCCGGTATGATCTCTTCCAAACGACGACAACGATGGCTGCTAATCTCCGTAACCAACCCGAAGAATACCAGATTCGTATTGTCCACGTGTAAACGGAATTGCAAAAACATGTCATTGCGCAATTGTTGCATCTTCTCTTCTTCCACCAGACCTGAAAC
Organism: Discolaimus major; assembly: GCA_034695185.1. Lineage (NCBI taxonomy): Eukaryota > Metazoa > Nematoda > Enoplea > Dorylaimida > Qudsianematidae > Discolaimus > Discolaimus major. The sequence goes on from JAQIWJ010000649.1 coordinate 4,690, forward strand.
AGGGTACATTTTGTCATGACCTCAAAAATAAGGTCAAGTTTGCAACACTCACCAGCCACCGAAAAGAACTTGAACAAATTTCCGCCGTCCGATGCCACATGCACAACGCGGCAGCCGAGTTCCTCGCGGTCGTCGAAAGGCATGATGAGATATTGACGAAAAATCTGAAAAAATCACACGCATGAGACTTTCGTGAGTAAAAATGCACTATATTACTTACGTATTCCCAGATTTCGTGCAGCAATAGGAATTTATGCGTGTCGAAATATAATTGAAGGCTCTCGTACGAGCTTTGAATTGGTAATAAACTCCAATCTTGAGCGATCGGAGGTAATTCAGCTTGATTTTCTGAAAATAAAACACGTTCGCAATTAAGAATAAAATCTAAGAAATCAATTCTTACCTCCTCGCAACCTCTTCGCTTCAGCAAACCAATGAGGGTTCCATTTCAAGAAGGCGGAAATAATCTCATCTTCCAAACCACACGCATGGACACCGTTAGGAACGGATGGCGTTTCCGTATTGTAGATAATATTTTCCTTTTCCGTCTTTCGCGATTCGATGTATCTGCATTGCGTTCCACCGAATACGACTCGTTTCTTCCCATTGGCGTCGTTCGAATTGCTCGTTTTCTTCAATATCGACTTCAATTCGCCAGGAGCTTTCGGAGGTATGACGATTTCGGGACCAGCTTCTTCAGCGTGGCGGATACGATGGCATTGAGACGCTTCCGAAGCCGTCCGTTTTCGTGGGTTTCGTTTTGGAGCTTTTTGAACGGAATTTGCGACCTCCTTTGGATCAGTCGTTGGTGAAGACGTATTTTCGTAATTGAGCGGACTAGCAGAGGTGGTGGGATCACTTTTCCTTTCGAATAAGGCCAATTTCGGAATCCTTGGCAAATTGTTCACGTCTGGAACTGCAGCTGTAACATTGGAAGTCGTCGACTGATGATCATTCGAAATAGAATCTTTCTTCTTTGATGAAGATACGCTGGAAGCCGTTGCCGTGGACGTTGCGACGTCCTTTTCCGAAACGGTCTCCGATTCAGCTGTCTTGGCAATCTTCGCCGAAATAACGGGTGCAGTTGGGGCGTGGTTTTGGACGGATGCAGTCCAGCGTTTAGAAAGCGATTCTGTCGATGTTGTAGTTGATTCCGTGGACGCTGGTACAGCAGTGACGACCGGAGGCGCAATAACATTGTCCGTAGGCGACGTTTCAGTTGACGATGACGTTTCCGAATGACTTTTCGTGCAGCGTTTCATCAATTGTTCTTTTCCCCTTCGAATAGCTTGGTCGATTCCGTTGACATCCATCGCCTTCTTGATACTTTGAGCGGTTTTCTTGATGACTTTCTGAGTAGGCGCGGCTGGAGATAGCTTCCGTTGAGGTTGTACAGCTTCAGATGTCGTACCAGTGTCCTTCGGAATTGCACTTGGAATAGGCACAGGCGGAGTAGTAGCTTCCTCCAAATCGTCGATTGGCATTTGAGCAGTCGGAACTGGAACTGGAGCTGGAGCAGGAGCAGCGGCGTCGTCCTCCGAATCGTCGAATGGCAACGGACCAATCCATTCTAGCTGTCGATTATTGATCGTTGCATTCGGTGGCAATGGATTAAACCACAGTGTATCCATACTGTCGTCTGATGAAATAACTTCGATCACTGATTCCGAATCGCTTTCGTCTTCCGAATCGCTGATGATGATGACCGGTACCCTTCGTCGACTCGTCGAATTCATCCTTCGACACCCGTTTCTTGGACTGGCAGTTTTCTCGAGCTCGTACCTGAAATAGACGGGCGAATTAGATATGACTATGCAAACGAATCTTTATTTGCATAAATCAGGTCAATGAATGCAAAAAATGCAGATGGGCGGCATTCTCCTGTTATGCCTGATTCTACCAGACAAGAGATAAAGGAAACTTCTATGCACAGCAAAAATGCCGATGACCTTTTTGTGCGTAGAAAGAAGAGTAACCGGAGCCATCCCTACTCACGGCCATATGTGGATAGCAAAAGTAAACTTAGACGCTATCATTGCTGTAATACCAGCCACAACATGGACAGAAACTAGTCTCTCAACCGAATGATATTACCGAACTGGAAACATTTGTTGAATTATTTGCATTCTACGCCTCACGTGGCTAAACTTTTGCGCAGGGTAAACCCGGAAAATGCCAAGTACATGGCTGATGGCTGGATATACAGACAAATAGTCTGTGGTTATCTATTATGCTGGCCAGAAATAAAATCGGAGGAGGAAAAATATGGGAAAATGAAATATTCCGCTTTTCATGCACCAAAAAAGCTTTTTTGCAATTTCTGCAATGCAGGCTCAGGTACCCATGTTCGATCAAAGCCATAATACACAGGCCAATGGGTTTGTAATCAGCATTCCTATCTCTGATTTGTTGGAGATCAATATCTCTCAAACAATCAACATGCGTGCCAAAACTGAAAAATTCCTACCTGAATAATTTCAATAGCCGTCTGCACGTATTAAAATAAAATAGCGATCAGGCATAACTCGAGCAAAATTTGGAGAATAAAATCACGTTGATCATAGCGTATGATAAATTTTAATCAAAGAAATATCAGAGATAAAATCTGAGAAATTATGCCAGCCGGCTGGCAGGAGATTAGGAGATTCTCTATTTTATGCGGGAGTAGCAGACATAATTTTGAGACTACTACAACAGAGAGGGAATGTTTGAAATGTCACTGCAATACGTGTACACAGGAAATCAGCGGTTACAGTAACCCAGGTCCTGGAAATCGTCTTTTTGATGCACTGAATATTTGAATGTGTGTTTTGATGAAAACGCATCAAACACCGACTTTGCATGAACATAAATTATCAAGAAGCTAATAAATAAAATTCATCAAAAAATCAACAAGATTTTTCATTCTGAAATGCCTGATACTGCAAGGAGTTGGACTCTACTATAAAGTCCAACTCCTTGGATAATGGCCCCAAGAAAATATGATCACGATTAGAAAGAAGCCTGCAAAATTGGGTTCAGTACTAAACGGAATGTGATTTATTCATGCACTGTGTTTTTAAATCTTATAAATTAGCATGATAAAAATCACTAATGCTTGCCAATTTGTTTCCCCAGTCTCACGCACTATCCATTAGTGAATTCTTTGACAGAAAAGACGGCTACTGTCCATTGTGGAAGACCAATTGTGTCAACAATGGTCCGAAGGATTCAAACATCCTCCATGTACCCATTATTACAAAACCTGTTTTTCAAGGCGATTTTCTATTCACCCGTGAATTTTGTACAGGCATTGCCTGCTTTCCTCATGATTCCGTATGCCATGACGAATGACTGGTCTCTGAGGGCGTACCCTTGAATCACGAATTTGATGACACGCATTTTTATACCCCACCATACCCATTCTAAAAGTCATATACCCATTTCTGGACGTACAGTAGTCGATTGGTGTTTTTGCATTTGAAATTTTTACTTCAGGATCACGATTTTGAAAATTATGTTCGCATATAGAGTTCTGGCTTTATTCTTTTTGCTTTCGGTCATTCGTGTGAATGGTCAGAACGAGTTGAATCAAGCCGGACAGCAAATCGGCGATGCGTTCGCTAATGTCGGGAACTTTTTCGTTCGTCAATATAAGAATGTGCAAAGTTTATTCGCAAATTCGAAAGAGGTGACTACTATTTTGGATATTTGATGCCTTTTTGAGATCTAGTCGGGGTCTCATGCATGAGGTTGATGAGAATGCTGGATGGAATTTCATGGCTGAAATTTCCTGCCCTTCCTTCTTGTTGGCATACTGTAATGCCCCCTTCAATAAATCCTCCTTCCAGTATGCGAATACTGATCAATTTTCAGGATCTGGTGAATAAAGTGAAACAAACTTCGGACTTCTTGGGTCAACTCAAAACTAATTATAATAATTTAATATCTGATGCACGTCAACGTGCTGATACGCAATTACAAGCCGCTTTGGGAAACGTGGACCGATTCAATGCCGAAGTGAATGAATTTCAGCAAAAGGTGATTTTTCTCATGCGAACATCAATAGATTGGGGAATTTGAAGAATACCCATTACAGGTGAATTCAGCCACCAGTCCTCAACAAATTGAACAACTGGAAAATGAATGGAAGCAAAAAACTCAGACCATGTACAACGATGGTTTGAATAAGATTATTCAAACGGCCGAATCTGCTAAAGCCGCTGGAAGTGCCGTCAGCAAAAGCACATTCCTCGTGTCGACTGCATTGATCATTTTCGTAGCTAAAATTATGCTTCAATGATAAATTTATCATTGATTTTTTACATACTCATGGAGGTCGATTTGAATTTTGGCGTTTTATGAATCACAATGCAAATACAATTGTTTTTTATCAACAAAAACAAAGCTCGAAATCGAGCCATAAAATTCTACTCATAGCACAGGCTGAGATTACTCTGTACAAGGCTAAGATTCGCCATGATCAAAGGCCAAACTAAATGATGGCCATATAAAGCCCTGTGAAAGACTGTTTGTTCTTTTCAATATTGCAAGAATGAATATGCGAATATATAATTGGAACCATCATTATTATCCCAATGCACGGTGGAATCGGATGTTAGCTCGTAAGCTAATGCCAATTGCAATCGAGTACCGGTGGGCAATCGAAATGGGAAATCTAATCGAAATTGAAACACGTCCTCTCCGTTGACTAGATCCGCGTTCAAAAATCTCGCCTCTACGTCCAAGTGGGTCTTCCAATCGTCCAACGTATATCGTACGCATACGCGTTTCTCGTAAGTCACATTTCGAACTAATATGACGCCGCACAACGACCATCGAGTGATATGATACGATTTCAAACACACCAATTGATCGTCGGCTAAATGCCGATTAGGTAAATTGAATTGAGCAACGAAGCATCGTTCGATACACGAATTGGAAAGGCGATCCAGAATTTTCCTCGGATAATGAGAGAACGTTTTACTACGTTTCCTCCCGTGATCGGCGTTTTTACTATGCTGATCAGTAATGACGAAATCCGATTTTCGTCTAGGTTTCTTCGCAATCACTGGCCATTCAGTGGATGTACATTCGATGGGGTCGTGCATTTTTTTTGAGCAAGGACAGAGACAGAGACAGCACCTTGGGAAAGTTTAGACTGAAAGTTCGATATCGAGGCCTCCTTTTATGGTATTTTGAGACGAGTGTTTGGCCTCAGGTTTGGATATCAATAACATGAAGATATTGAGGCAGTCAGCAACCGGCCTGGCATCCCACGTTTTGACGCATTTTACGCATTCGCGGCCGTCTGGCTGCTGTTTTGAACTTGGGAATATTTGACTTTTGATGCCTGACGACAGAGACGAACCAAAATGCATCGAAGTAAACTTGGCACGAATTATAAGGCAAGCTTTAGGCTTCTCTTTCGCGTGTGGACTGCGAGAAATGCATACAAACATTATGAAAAGGCCTAATTTTTCCATTACGGTCTTTTCCCCCAACAACCTGTTTGTTTTTAGGAATTTACCATTGGCAATGAAATTTTATACAATTCAAACTTGACGTTGAATTTCGACTCATTCGCTTCAAACGCATCTTTTCCTAATCTCTCGAAGAAACTGAGGAATATTCCTATCGAATAAGCATTAGGTTTTTTCTGCCAATTTTTGTACCCGATTTTACGGCTATTGAAGCTGAAAAAAGCATGATCAGACCCAGGCACGGAGCAGTTTTTCAACAGGAAGCAATCATTTCGCATGGCCAAATTTGGTTCCCTGCTGAAGCATTTCCTTGTGTATTTGAAAAAGCATTACTACCAGCCTAGCCATTGTGTGCTTGGACACTTTTGCTGAGAACGCAGAGGGGAAATTTTCGACTGGAATATCCCAAAGTTCACGTACTAGGAATCCGCTGGATATCAAGTGGATAAAAAGTGAAATATTCAACTATAGAAATGGATAGTGAGTACATTTTCGAGGCAGCTTAGTTAGCTCATGTCGCGCCCTCGTGTCCAATCCGTGACCATTTCAGCCGGTCACCCGAGTTCGGCCAAGATAAAAACGGAATTAGAAGCTCGTCAAAAGCAATACATGGAATATTGGGATTTGAAAAATCTCGTCGCATTATGCGAAATGTACACGGCCGGATGTTCGATGATGCCGCCGGAAGCTTCGGTTTCGTATGGAAAACCAGGTTACTGTAATCGTCGAGCAATTTTTGCCAGATTTTTCATGCTCAATATAATTGCAGGCATATCTCGCGTAGTGAATCAATTATTGGAACAAGGGTGTCATTTATTGAAAATGGTCACCGGTGAATTGGAAGTGGCCAATAATAATATGGCCATCGAACGCGGAGGATATAAATTCGTGCGTCACGAAGGTCGTGATAAGCATATTATGGAAACTGGAAAGTTAGCATCTTATTTCGGGAATCATTTTCTTAGAATTGCATGCCCCAAAAAAACCTTGATTTTGCATGCAATTTCAATGCAATCACCATGGCCTCCAATTTCCTCAGCACGAGGCAATCCAAATTGCAATTCTCCAACGGCGAATGCAAAAATGCATTTTTCAGATACTTGATCATGTGGAAACGCACGGATGGGCAATTGAAAATCCACATGCACATTTGGAACAGAAATCAATGATCTCAGCGGAACACGAAAAAATGATCTCGCACAATGAAAAATTCAGTTTGCACAATATTATGAATATTCTTGCACATCTTCTCTGCAATGCTAATCATCAATTACAGTAATCCTGTGCTTTTTCTGGTGCAGCAGACATTGGTCACGTGAGGGCGGAGTCTGCTGCAATTGGCCCATTGATGGGTGGAGCAAACGAGCGGTTACAGTACGCCAATTTTGAAGATAAAAACACCAGATTTCTCCGATTTTGCACATTGATCACAGCAATAATTCTCTGGAATTTCTTGCATCTTCGACAAAGCAAATGATAAACACGAGTCATCGAGATTCAGAGAAAAATGAGTGTTTGCATGGTCGATCCATTGATTTTTATCGATTTTTCGACGAAGTCTTACTGTAACCGCTCGACTCCATCGAAGGCAGTCGCAATTTTTCGGTCAAAAATTCTGATGTAGACGACATATGAACATGTTTTCCTATAGAACCAACTACGAGAATCTCCTGGTGAAGTCAAAATCGATCGATCACGACTCTATCAAAAATCGATATTTCTGATCAATTTTGAAATCTGCATTCTAGAGGAAACTACATGTCACCACGATGATCAGCATGTCGATGTATCCTAGAAAACCTTGCTTTCAGTACCTTGATCAGGATTATTATCGATTTTGAAATTTTGAAATAGCCGATCACTGCACAGAATCTTTGATCAATGATATTTTTGCATAGAACGGAGCTAGATATGGCATATGGGTATATTTTCCTGAACAATCAAGCACGGAGAATCGATTGGTGAAGCCAAAATCAACCTATCACCTCTATATCGGAAATCGATCATACTGATCAAATCTCGAAATATCGATCACACAGCAAAATAAGATTGATTTTTGGAATCAGCACGATCAGTTATCCAAGAAAAAGTGCGTTTAAAGCGCTAAGCACACATTTCTAAGAATTCGAAATTTTAAAATTGCCTATGCTTTAGCACATGAATTTCGATCGGTGATTTCAGAACATAGATAAAGGTATAGGCGTTGTGAGAGGATGTTTTCCTGTACAATCGATTATGCTGCATCCATTGATCACGGTCTGATCACTCAGAAACCGATATTTCAAATAATCGATAATCTGATCAACTTGATAAATACTGATTATATGCACAAATAAACATCAGCATCGTGTTCAGCATGCTTTTTATACTAGAAAGCTGTTTTCGCCTGCATGGTTCTGCTGAAATTGCTTCCAGGAAGAGATTTGACGATCCGAATCTCGATCAATCGATTTTTGGATCCCCCTATTGAATATAGGCGACGTGGAGCGATAAAATTGACACGATTTTGCAAATAAGCACATGCGAATCTTTGCAAAGAAATTAAGGAAATTTATGCTATGCTTGCCATGTGTTTGAACATGGCCCAAATGGGACCGTGTCCAATTTGGGTCCCCCACACAATATGGTCATCATGCATTTTTCTGCGTCCTTCATATCTTCATCGATTTGGAGAAAAATCGATAATCGATCACGTGCGTCAGTTCAAGACCACAAATACGATAGTAAATTATGGTCAGCAAAGCAAATCCTGACCCAAGGTGAAGAATTTATTTCGACCTGAGCCAAAAGATCCAGTTTTAAATTATGATCAAACGATCATCCCTTCGTCGAAAAACAAGAAAACGATTGCGTACTGAGATTATTGACGAATTTTTGCACCTGTTTCCCCCGTTTTTGATGCAATGTCATTTTTTCCTGTACAAATTCATGTACGCAAAACGGGTTTTCAATTTTGAAACCGGTATTATCGACATCTGGAACTTTGATAAAATTAATCCGGATGCCTTTCAAGGTCATCTATGTGAAACCGGACATAAATTCCATTGGCATACTGTAACCGCTCGAAATTAAGAAAATCCGATTTTTTTTCATAATCCGCTTAAAAATCATGCGGATATGATAAGAATAGAAAATTACGATGTTCATAAGAAATTTACGGCTAAATTTAGCGCAAAATAGTTCGCATATTACGAGAAAACGAATTTTTTGTGTAAAAGCGGTGCAAATTCAAATTCCCGCTCGCATGGATAGAGGGTGATTTCTAGTCGTTAAGCCCGGGGACCATTCCAAATTCGCATCGATTTTTCCCCGAATGTTGCGTTTCGCTGGGCTGGAAAGACGTAGAATTCGTTGCTAAAACGTTTTGTTTACGAGAATTTCTTGGAAAAAGTCGATTTGGAAAATTATCCCGAGTTTTATTCTACAAAATCTCCTCGAATTTTACCCAGTTGATCATTGAAAATATATCAGTAGCTAAACGAAATTCGCACGACGATGAATCGCGGAGCGTATGGAATTCCGGGTGGAGGAATGGGTCAAAATTTCAATTTTGGACAAGGCGGTCGTCCACCAATGCCGACGCCTGCACCGATGATGCAATATTATCAAAGTCAACCTCCTCAACCTCAACGTTGTCGAGCGTACATTACGCATATTGATTTCCAAACCAGAGATTTGAAAGTAAGTGATTTTGATAATTTATTTTTGATTGAGGATGTGAAAAACTTGGAAGCAGGATTTGCATTGTAATATATTTTGCTGCAATGCAATATCAATATAGGAGCGTAGGTTTATTATGCTAGGATTTTGGCATTACGCAATCAATGCCTAATGCATTTTGCAAAATTTAGATGCGGGATGGCTTATATTTATTTTTGCGTTGTAATAACTACCTAAATAATGGCTTTTGACCCTTGCGCAATGGTTTTTATTCGCGTAAAAAGCGTGTCCGGTTATTTCTGGAAGCAAAATGCCTTTCCTAAATTCAAGAAGTTGCTGACAGCAAAGCCAGCAGATGGATGTTGGGTTTTTTAGTGCGTAGGATTTTGCGAGCCCTTTGAGCACTGGTAACTAGGGTAATTCTCATGAATGCATTTGCAATTAGCGCATTGAGTTTGTGGTGTTAATGAGTATTCAAGCTGAACATGCCGGTTTATTTTAGGTATGGGCTCAATTCGATCTGAACAAAGGAAAAGAGATCGAAATGCGATTGGCCGCATTGGAGAAACAAGCCGAAGCCATTCCGTTGACATTGAACAAGGATAAATTGGATATCGGTAAGCGTATGCTGTAGGTTTGAAGCACTTCTGACAGTTAAATGCTCAGCATCGAGCATGATGTTGCAGTCCAAATTTAAAAACTGTTTTTATTTCAGGTTCGAAAGTCGTGGCCAGATTCGACGAAGGCAATAATCAAAGCAAGCTGTATCGTTCGGTGGTGATGAAATGGAATGACGACGGAACTATATTGGTAAGTTGAAGCAAATCTGGCCATAGATATTTGAGAATTAACACAGTTTCTCTTGCAGGTTCATTACATGGATTACGGGAACGATGCGATCGTGGATATCAATAGCATCTTCGACAGCAGCCTGCCATTGTTCGACGTTGAGGCGTTGGCCAAGGAATGCTACGTGGAAGGCTTGACGGCCGCTGGCGAAGTGTGGAATACCGACGCGGTCACGCATTTGCAAGAGAGACTGTGCTACGAGGAAGTGGATGTCGACATATTCGGAAAGACGCCGACGCATAATAAATTGGTGATTCAAATCTACACGAACGGCGCTCCATTATCAACCACTCTGATCAATATGCGTATGGCGGTGCCTCGTTCGCCGTTCCCTGTCGTACCGATGACACCTGGACCACCGTCAGCTATTCCGCGAAACGTGCCAGTTTTGGTTCCTGCTATGCATCAACCATCGGCTGCCATACAACAGCAACCGGCCGTCATTCAACATTCGATACAAGTTCAGCCGCCAGCGATGCAGATGCACCATCCGACGCAAATGCCGATTCAGCATTCGACGGCAGCGCCGCTTTCATACGGTAAGTAAAGTTGATGAAGTTGTTAATTTAATAATGGATTTGAAATTACTATTTTTTCTTGCAGGCGGTCAACATTCGGTACCGATTTCAATGGGTTCAACGCCGAGCTTGTACGCTCCGGTTCAAACGCCACCTGCATACGGACCGCCGGCCAGCGTATATCAACAACCGCCACAGCAGCAAGCGTCAGCGATTTCAATGGAATCAGCAATGCCGATTGCAATGAAAACCCACGTATCGTCTCAACTACCGACCGAATACAAGCCACTCGTAGTGAAGAAACGCGCCAAGGAACAGTGCGTCGTATGTTTCATCAGCGATCCAGAAGAATTCTATATCCAATTGGCTGGCTACGATGCAGAATTGGGCGAATTGATGGCAGAATTGGAAACGCACTACACGACGACTCGTTCGCCATTGAACAATTTTGCGAAAGATGTTCCGTGCGTCGCCCGTTTCTCTCAAGATGGAACCTGGTATCGTGCCATCATCAAGGAAGTCAATTCAAGCGGAGTTCGCGTTCAATACGTCGATTTCGGAAACGACGAAACGCTTCAACGACCGGATATTCAAGCGATTTTGCCGAAATTTATGGCGAAGGAAGCGATGGCCATCAAATGCACGTTGTACGGTTTGCCTCAGCACGGATTGTGGCCCATCGAAGCGACTCAAATATTTCAAGCGGTGGTCGAATCAACCCAAAAGCCGTTCATCGCATTGGTTCATGAAATCATGGACGACACCTACGCTGTGGAACTGTTCTCTCAAACGCGGGTCAACATGAATACGCTCCTGAAAGAGAAATTCGATGAAATGGAAGAACGACGCAAGAGAAATGCTCAAAAGCCGTCGACGACATCAATCCCGACTGGTGGCCCAACGAATGAACTTCAGCAATCGGTTCAGAACGTCGCTCCAGTGGAGGAGCCGGCGGTTCAACAGGACATTGCGGCAGCGGCGGCTGATTCTGAAGTATCAGGTTAGTTCTTAGGTTTGGCCATTAGTTAGAAAGAGCGACGGGTTTCGAGTTCGGGTTCATCCCAACTCGGATACCGCCGCTCTTATGCGTCCACCCCTGAGTGAGATTTTAGAAGACAAAACTCCCGCGATGGCGTGTGTTCTGGCGCGTTGCGAGGAATGATAATTATCATTCACGAAATTACACTTCCCTCTTTTGAAGCTGATCATTCAGTCTGCAACAAAATGAATCGATTGTCGGAATTTCGAAAAGTAGAATTCGCGCGGAACACTGCCAGTGGGAGTCTCGTCTTCTATGAATCTAGCTTAGGTTAGTGGACAGTAGCTGTATGCTTGAACAAAGACTAATTATGCCTTACTTTTAGGTGGCGTCGGTGGAGCGAGCAAGACGGCAATCACGATCACTGGATATCCATCATTGCCTATCCCAGCCAAAGCGGATGATTTCGTGGACGTCATTGTTAGCTTCGTACACGGCAAGAGCTTATTTATATTATTAAGACTTTCATAAAACAGGAACTTTATGTTTTAGGATCTGGAAAATTCTACGTCCAGTTGAAACAAAACGAAGCCAATATCGAAAGTCTCAGTCAAAAGCTGAATACGTTGTACCAAAGCGGAAGCCAAAATCCATTGTTGAATCCATCTCGCGGTAAGCGTTTATATATTTTTAAAATCGATTCTACCATTAATGATGTTGTCTTTTCAGGCCAAATTTGCGCTGCGAAATACAGCGTCGACCAACGTTGGTATCGTGGATTGATCTTGGAACGTTTATCGCCTACGCAATTGGAGGTAATAAGAGAATCCATGAGTTTTGACCTCACGATGCTTATAGTGCTCTTTCTTGCAGATCTTTTTCGTGGATTATGGAAATACGGAGAAAATGTCAAAGGCCGACGTCAAAGAACTGCGTCAAGATTGTATGACATTGCCGGCTCAAGCGGTCGAATGCACGTTATCGGGCGTCAGTTTCGGCAGCGATCCACAAGTGATCGAGAAATTTCGTTCGGTAGCCGAAGGCCAAGAAATGGTTATTCGTTTGGGTAAGTTGATGAATTTTATTGAAAAAGAATGCTATAACTAAAGGGAGTGCTTTTATTTCAGTGGATAAAGATGGCGAGTCCTTATGCGTTACGTTGTTCAAAGTGGTTGGCGAAGACAAAGATTACAATATCAACGCCTATCTTCTCGGCACGGGTCCAGCACCGCCATCGGTAGCAGCAGCAGCAGCCAGCGCTCAAGCGGCAGCACCTCAAGCGGAAACTCAACAGCAACAAACGGGCTTTGCGGATTTCGGTGGGAATCGTGGACGTCGTGGCGATGATTCTAATCGCGGTGGATTTGGAGGAAGGCGTAACGACGATGACGGCGGATTTGGTGGAGGACGTGGTGGAAGAGGAGGAAGAGGAGGTAAGCATTTAGTGAAAATTGTTTGCTTGTGTTTCTAATGCAATTTATTTTAGGATTTGGTGACCGACAACCGCGTGACAGTGGTGGCTTTGGCGGTGGCAGCAGTGGCGGATTTGGAGAAAGCGGTGGAGGTTTCGGATCGGGTGGCGGCGGATTCGGCGGTGATCGTGGTGGATTCGGTGGTGATCGCGGTGGTCGAGGCCGATTTGGAGATGATCGCGGTGGTCGAGGTGAGTATTGTGACACAAG
>JAQIWJ010000650.1:0-17815 GCA_034695185.1 Discolaimus major
CCAGTTTTGTTGATAACGCATATTTCGTGTCGTGCCAGTATAAATTTCGTGTATTTGCCTTCGTGATTTCTGGTGAAAAATTCATTGGTTGTTTCGCATGCTGAAACGCCCTAGTTCGAATATTTGAATGCCCGCCGTGTTATGCTGCTTATATCAGATTCCGCTCTTCGGCTGATATTAACCGCGTAAACGTGAAAATCCAAAATTTTCTGAAATTTTGAACATATTATTATGTTTGGATAGAAATCACGCAACAGATTTTCTAAATTCAAGTGTTAGTTTTTGGATCTAAATCTGGATCAGTTCATGAATTTGTTCTAATTCTCATCATCTTGCCATGGCAGATAATTGTGATAACGATTGTCAAGCACCAGTGACCAAAGGTAAAAAGCATGAAATCATATTGATCAATGCAAAATTGAAAAATTGCAATTTTCAGATGATTTGGTTCCATCCAATTCCAGAAAAATACCTGATCAAGCGGATATTGAGGAAATACGAAAGCTGAAGAGGGATTTAGAGGAACGCATAAAGAAGAAAGAGGAGATACTGCGTCAATTGAAATTAGTCGAATTTTATCATGAAAAGGTAAGCAGAATTTCTATGGAATATTGCACTATGATAGCATCTCACAGGCTAGTCAGTCAGGACTGATATGAAATCAGCATATCAGCTGATCATGGATAAAACTGATCACACAAGTGCACTTTCCCAGTCCATTGTGTGATGCCCAAATATTAGCATTCACAAGTAAGCAATGCCTTCTTCATTAATTCATATCCTTTTTCTAGCACAATTTGGCCGATCTGGATCAATTATACCAAACGTGGTATCGAGCTTGTCAAGAAATCTCCGAAGAACTATTCAAAAGCGTATCCACATCAATGTCGTCGTCGATGGAAGGAGGAAAGAAAGCGACCATGGAAGATATGCTTACGTATTTCGGTGTCGATTTCGATATGATCGGTTATGATCGTGAAAGCGAATCATTCCATGATTAGGTTAGTGACAATTGTTTGTACGTGCTTTAATTCATTATTCAAATTCATGCAGCAAGAAGGTAAAATTATGCTAGAATGATTTGGTGGTTTTTGGACTGAATGAGCTGAGCTCAGTTCTTTTCATGGTGATTTTGTTGATCATGACTGTGTGCAATGATTTTGCAGATTGGATCCGGCCATGGATACGATATTGGCAATGATCCCTGGCGTTGCATGTGGAGAAAATCTGTTGTTTGGCATTGATGATGATGGGGTAAGCTGGATTAGCATAATGATCAGCACTCTTTGGTGCACGACTTCAGCAGTGATTTCATTTCAGCATCCATTGATCATCAGATACGGTAGTGATCGATCGATCACAATGGAGGTGTTCATCCGCAGTGATCAATCTCGTTCGTCTGATCAAATCGAGAAGCTCGTGCAGTGCCAGCTCGCCTCTGACATTGTACCTGATCATGCCTGGGTAAGCTGCTTTTCAGCAAGTACTCCATGACTGCAATCGATCCTGATTTCAGGCAATGCCAAATTCGGTTCATGATCCGATCTTCACATCGCACGACGCAATGGCCGCAATTTTGAAAGCTGCAGATGCAATTGGATGGGAAAGGTATGCTTGCAACAGAATCACAGTTATTGCATATGGCAACCAAGGCTTTTTTCAGGGTGAAATACCTCAGTGATGATGGCAAGACCATTGAATTTACGGTGGTTGATGGATGCCACAGAGAGCATGCGATTCGATTTGCGTACAATGATCAGTTGAAATTACGGTATACAGTCACGTTGCCTGGTGGATTTACAGTTAGTGTGGATAAGGTGGGTCGATTGAATTCTTTGCATTCATGATGCGCACTGAAGCAATATTGAGGACTGAAATTAACATCAGCAATAATGCTCATACTGAAATCCGCCTTAATTCCAGGATGCAGTCATGGATATCACCAAAATCTACGAATTATTCATTACTGCAATCGACAAATATGAAATGTTCTGGTCGGATATGGACGAATTGGATAGCAGAGCGTACGTGTTGGAGCCTTCGAAGCCAAATTACGCTGATACATATCGACTGGTATACTTGAGTAAGTCATGCTTGCAACATCCGCAATCTGCTTCTAACTGGGCATCTTTTTCAGAATCCCAAGTCAGCCTTCATATTGACGTGAATCCAATGTCGCCTCGTACTCTCCCGAAACTAGCCTTGATAGGCCCGTCAATGAGAACGAAAACTTATCAGTGTTTGATTGATGAGAAGTCATCAAATTGGTTAAGTTCTTTGGAATACCGGCAATCGGGTTATCTACATGTGTTCGATTTCAGGGATAATCAATATAGCGTATCAGACAATTTGATACAAATGTTTGGCCTATTTCCAAGACCCGGAGAAGCATCTCAGCAATCGTTGAAACGGCAATACCCAGAGGAGAATGAGAAAGACGACGATGAGCCAGCGGTGTGCGCAATTTGCTTTGGACTCGAAGAACCGCCTCAAGAAATGTGCAAGAAATGCCAACGATTTTATCATCGGACATGCTTGCTTGAGGTAAGAGTAGTATTAGCACATTGCTTGGCTTGAGCAGATTACTGAAATACTTGGCTCAAGGTGGCGTAATCGAGCAGTCTTTGCGAAGAATACAAGAATCTATGTTTCAGGCAATGAAGAGAGACTGGATCAGGTTCAAGATGTTCGGTGCGAATGCGTGCGCATGTCCACAATGTGGCCAGGTAAAGCCAAACCTGCATTTATTCCTTCAGCTGCTGATCAATGCTTTCTTTCAGATCTTATCACTGAAGAAATACTGATCATGATATCGACATGATCAAATGTGATACTTATGAGGTTTTTCGCATTGGATGCAGTTGGTTTAGCGATCATTTCAAATTCTGTACATTTGTGTGTATGTATATGTATCGAATCATTGAATATCCTGCTTCTGATGGCTGTGATTATCTGCACAGTAATGCCAGCTATTTGGTAGCAAGCAGTTCCTGGTATGTTTTCATGCATATTATTTAGGCGGTTACAGTATGCCACATGCGCATCTAGGGCGGCTGAAGGCGTGTAAATTACAAGAATGTGACTGGTTTGTCCGATCCGATCACAGAGCAGCGGTTACAGTATGCTGGCTTCTGTCCTTATCCGAAGTGCTTTGGTGTTTCTCCGAAATCAGAGTGCAAGAATAAGGATCAACACAAAGCGTGTTCGGATTAGCTGTCCTATCCATCATAAATTGCCAAAATGGCTATTGCAATCAGAATGGATGCACGGTTATGATCAGTGTAAATTTTGACTGGATAACATGATCTGAAAACTTGCATGCGATTTGAAAGATCGATGTACCCAGCATGAAAGTTACTAGTGCAGTTTCTAATAAAAGCCAAAAGAAGCATGATGATGCCGTGCTCATTTCTTTTGCTATTTCTTTAGAACATAAAGCTATGTACAATGCCCAATATCCTTTTTTCAATCACCAAACCACAACTCGACGTATCAGAAAAATATTCACTGCATAGACAGCAGCTGTAGCAATCGAAAGAGACCAGTACAAAAATTATGCCTCCATAAAAAGATACATTCACTGTTTACGAGTATAGTACAAAAAATAAGAGGTCCCTGAAGGACCAGAAAAATGCATTTGTCATAGAATCCACCAGTGAAAATCGCATTAATCAAAACCACACTCCGGAATATTCCATCAATGAGGGGGAAACCAAAGAAGGAATACTCGAAGAAAATTCACTTTCAATCACTCTACATATGGATACTGTACATAAAAAAGGTGCTCCTTCATTTCTCGGATATTTGCAGAGGGATTTGAAAAATGCAATATAATCAAAAATCGTTACATTTCAAGGAAAAAATTGAAAGCTGTCTTGGTTGGGGGGGAGATGGATGGGGGATTGAGAAGAAATTGCGTTTGTTAAAAAGAAGACTGGATCAATAAGAAGAAACCCATGGCCTTCTTGGATGAGGTCCAATATCTCAAATTCAACTGTAATTCGAGCTTGCACGCAAATCCTTCAAAGATGAGTTTTTCTACTCAATGTAAACTCAGATTCAATATTTTGAAAGATATCCAAACGAAGGATATAGATTTTGCCATGCTAATTTACTCTCTACGAATTAGCCATGCTGAATGTGCTGGCCTAAAAATTTTGGTGATAGAAAATTTGGAATGCTAGAACCCCTGATCATGAGTATATGCACAAGTTGCTACAGTAACCCCATACCCTGTATTTACAGAAGCTAGACCATAATTACATGAAACAATCAGGATCAGTATAAGAGATTAGAAGCATCGAGGCCTTTTGCATGGTGTCAATTATAGAATGGGCTTTTGACGTCACGAATGATGTTTCAATTTGGTATTTTATGAAAGCAAAATGCTCTGATATTTGGTGTATCAGGAGTATTTAAAAAATCAGACTGAAGTCACATTGGCTTTATCAACCTACGTAAACCTATGCTATCTTCGCTCGCCATCAGAAATCAGGTGATCAGTACAATGCAAAAATTCATATGCACCTTTTAAATTGTACCTTTCTGCCCGAGGTATTCTAACAAAGACTCGATTTCCAAATTGATATTCGCCGTTGCCCGACGAATCCGTTGCGCAATCTCATTGGTCTCGGCGTCGTCGAAACTTCGACCGCAAAAACTGGCCACCATTTGTTGCGCGTGAGCATCCTCGTTGGGCAACGATTGATTACTGCCATCTTTCTTTTTACTACTCCCGCCCACTCGATGATGATGATCATTCGTACGATGACCGTGATGATTCTCCCCGGACGATCGAGCACTATCTCGACTACTATTCCAATGTAATTTATCCCTCAATTCCAACATATCGATGAAACTACGCCTCTTACTAGGCGTACTGCGAATTTTATGAGGCGTTGCGGTTAAATCCAAACATTTCAAGGCGTCGTTCAATTCGTGCAGTTTGATTTTAATATCCGTATAATTGAGTATGGTGTTCTTGACGATTTCGTGAATCTCGGCTACCCAGAATTTCATGGGCAACGCCAATGCGCGTCGACATTCGTTGATGAACGATTGACTTTGCGCAACGGCTTTGTCCAAATTATGACTATTCCATAATGCTAAATAATCGTTCTTGTGTTGTTGATCGGAAGATGCGTTTCTGGACGTTGAGGTAGGCGGAGGCGACCAATCCATTATGTAACTCCAGTCTTTCATTAATAGAGGTTCAACTTTGATACCCGCTTGGAGCATGCACAGTATGCCTTGTTTCGTGTACAAATCGCCCCTGTGCAAATGCGGGTACAAGAATTTCACGGACATTTTCACGTCCACTTTGCAAAGTTCTTTTCGAACTTTGTACAAAAGTATGGATAATAATTTCGCGCACGCTTTGTTCGATTTACATTCGTCCACCACTTCGCATTTCGGTTCGCAATCCTGATGAAAGCAGGGACTTTTCGAAATGTACACGACGATTTCGTATAAATCCAATTTATATTTGGACGTTAGATCGTAAATTACTTGCACCATTTGCTCTTCGACGTGCGGTTGTTGTTTCGTTTCGTGGAAGAAATCCATACGATATATGTAATCGTCGCCGATCAATGTTAAAATCAACGTGGAGCTTTCGTGTTTCTGTTCCAAGAAGCATTGTTGCAAGGATTTGGATATGGAGAATTTCGACGGCCCATTACAACAATCGCCTGAACATTTGCATTTACCGGAAACGCAAAATTCGTACATGGCTCTGCAAATATATACAGGGATTTAGGATTACTGTAGCTTACTCTCGACCGGTCTACTGTACCTGCAAGAGCATTCCCTTTTCAAGCATTGCTTCCGTGCATTCGCTCTGGTAGCACATGAACATCCCTGAGTTGGTTTCGGTTGTTTCACAGCAGCTACGGCCGACGGTTTCTTGATCGGTTCCTTGTTCTTGCAATTTTGTTTGCAAGCACAAATCTTCGAACACCCTTCACGTACGCGAACGCATTCGCAACGTTCCGGTTTCGTACACACGTTCTTCAAAGAAGGCGATGAAACGGAAGCCGATGAATTTTTCACACCCACCGCTGCTGATGCGGCCGATGGGATCACTGGTTCGGGCGCTTCGCAATTACATTTGCATATGGCTTGATTCAAACAATCGCCTCGGAATCGTGCGCTTTCGCACGCATCTTCGCAATTGCGTTTACCAGCTACGCACGGGCAATTCGTCTCCGAACTGCAACGATTCTGGGTTTGGATACAATCGCAACAACGTTCACGGATTGGACGATTCATGATCTTTTGATTGGGTCTAAAAATTTAATGTATGACTTGCCATGCTTTGCACATCAAATGCGAATATTCCAAAGCTAGCTAAAATTAGCTACTTGCAACATCAATTTTGGGTAGGACTATGCTCAATTCAAAGCAGACTCAAAGATTGATGCTCAAAAAGGCACATTTATATGTTCAGCAATAGCGAACGTCAATATGCTCTTCTTCGCATTAACTATTTGCACTTTAAAAAAGCTTCAATATCAGCAGCAAGTCCAAAATTTGGATCAGTAATCTGGACATGTCCTAATCCATGCCACCATGGCTTCTGGGCGGTGTGAAATTCAAATTCTACCTCAATACGTTGACTGTGAACAGGGGACAGAAGCCATTAGCTTCCGATTCTTCATACCAAATTGCAACTTTCAGCATGCACATCCGTTTTGCGACCAGGAACTGCCAATGAAAATCCCGTTTTTGACAAATTGGTGTCCCCCCACGCGTGATGGTGAGTCATTTTTCGAAAAGATACCGAAATGAGAGGGAAAAAGAAGACGTAGAAACTACTCGAGCATACGTATTACATTTAGTCTTCACGGTTCGTGCCAACAACGTCCTCGATCAACTTCTCTTTTCCTTAATAAGCATAGAAAAGCGGATGAAGGAGGAAAAACGGCGACTCTTCCCTCTAAGCTATGAACGTATATAAGCAGATGGGAGAGATGCACTTCTCTCTGCTAAAGCGTATGGAAGATGGTAAGGCGAAATGAAGGGAAAAAAACGAAGGGCAAAATACGAAATTGGCGACGTCATCCAAACTCAAAGCATGCGTCAATGAATTCACCACCGCTCCTTGGGTGGTCCCCTTTAGTTAGAGCACAGAGGAATGAGATAGAAAATCTGCAATTTTAGATTCCAAAATCTGATGCAATTACAGCAGGCAATCTGCGTTATCTGACGCTTCTTGGAAGAATCCAAGCCTTTTGACCCCAGAAAATGCATGGACCGCAAGAACTGATGGCACTGTCAAGATTTAGCTAATAAGTAAGAAAGCGGCTTCACATCAAACGTATCAGCATTTGTGCCACTTCGAATTCCGACCAAGAAGAGTATCGTAGCAACCATGCGAGACGAGAAGTCAAAGGTGCAAAGGTATCCGAACGTTTTCCTTTCCCCTCCGACCCTTCATTAGCACCGTCATATTCGATTCCATACATTTACTCACTATTCTGTCACCGTTAGCTGCTCACGACCTCAACCGGGACAGGCACCTCCTCTGAGGCCAAGTCCACTGAATACGCGTCATTTACTGGACCAGAAGAGCGAGTGCCATAGCTCATAGCTAACATTATGGAATAGAAATAAGCTGAGCATCGAGTAGAAGCATTTTTCGTGTACAAACCCAAAACGATTGGTAGAAATATTGCATGGCGTAACACGAGGCGTTCCTGTAGCCACCAAAAAATGAACCGAACGGCCATTTGTATAAAAGGCTGGCCTATTGATTTTGCCTTCATCCAACACTCTCTATACTTGGAAAAGCACAGGGAGGGGTGGGTGTTCCGAGTACTGCCTACTATCTAGAGAACGTCCATTGAGTTTATAGCATTTTCCTTCTTTAGAAGTGCCAGTACATAATTCACTCAGGGGCCAATGTGAAAGAAGCTCAGTTTGAGCAGGCGTATCTTTTCAACTAAACCCCCCAATTCTTCTTCCAGCAACTGTAGCTACTAGAGCCTCAGCCTTTGGGAGCTTATTTTTGGCCTCTTGCCGTATTGGAACCGTGTCAAAAGCGACACAGTACGCTTGGTCTACGGAGAAGCTTCTAAAGCCTAGTCCAGAGTTCATTAGCCCAGATCGATAACCATCGTATTCGGTCGAAGGCCAATAACGTTCGTTGCCTGGGTTTGGTAGGACAAATATCCGGTCACTGGTCGCGTTAAACGCCAAATTGCCCCACGGCCTATGGCCAAGCTTTTATGCTCTTTTGATGGGTGAACAATAAATATTGCGTTAGCATACTGGGCAGTATACGTCCTACAATACATTATGTCTGGAATGGAAATGGACGCATAGGCAATAAGCTAAAATGGTGGGTTCGGTTGATCGATTTTTCATGTGCTCATGCTCAACGTAATTTATGTGATTAGATCTGGAGGTTTTGGTAATTCACAATATGCACTACTTTGATGACATCATAATCGTAATATCTTCGCTGCCAATTGCACAAATCAGCACAAAATACTGAAATTTTGGCACCCATCATCCGAAATGCTAAGGCTGTTTTCTTTATGTTTCTGATTGAAGATATATATCAGTGAAAATGGCGTACAGCAATTGTTTCTTCCAGAAGGTCAAAATACTCCAATCTGATCATCTCAATGAAAATCCAAATTTCGCAATTACAAATGCACTCGATTTCATGTCACGACTGATCAGTGATTTACGATCGCCTTCTGCACTTTCACGCTTCCTTATTAGGATGCATATCTGCAAAAGAGACAGAAATTTTGATCAGATAATAGCTGAAGATCATTGCACCTATTACAGCTTGGGACCGGCTTTGCAATCCAGCTGTGCATAATCACAAAGTCAAGCATTGATCCAGAAAATGTGTACATCGATCTGGATGAGAATCCCAATTCAAGTTATGCATGCTAGCATCAGTTGAGAACAGCAACGCCCAGTGATTTTCTCAATGCCCATCATCATGGAGAGATTCAATCATTTCTATGCATATTTCTTCACGATTACTTTCCATTGCTTCTGGCAAATTATGATTGCCTCTCTTCAACCAACTTTCCAAACGGTTTTTTCACTCTATTCTTCCGTCGTAAATTCTCAATGCGGGAAAAGACTTGACACACACACTAAAACTCGTTCTTTCAAGGTTCTCGCCTTGGCTGTACTCAAAAGTTCGTACACAGTACATTGCACTTTTCTTAAACTTCCGTACAAGGCGGGCGTTGTACACATTTTGGCAAAGGAGACCATTGCTGACGTGTCCAGTGATAAGAGAAATTGTCCCACACAACTTTTTGCTCTCGTTTTTGACTTGGCAGCACCAATATTCATCCCTCTTGTATTTAAAAATTCAACTTTCGAAACATCGAATCATGCGTGGATTATTGGTATTCAATGATAATCACGAATTATTGTATTTAAAAGCCGATAAACAATTGAGATCATCGCTGAAACAACGTCAATCGGAATTACACTACTCCTCTGCTGTCGGTGAGGAGAATGTGCATGCGATTTCCGGACGATCATTCGACGGATGCGATTCGATTACAGTAGCCTACGTTTTCCTTCCATTGATGGTTTGTTACGAATCGATGAAATGCATGAAATTCGATCGATATCTATCTATCAAAAACGCGAATATATGTTTCCATTTCGCCGAGTCGAAAGATGATAATCGATTGCTACTGATCGCGATCGGTGAACCCGCTGATAAAAAGGAGGATATCCAATCGATATTGGATCATTTCATCAATGCATTGGATTTCGTATTCGGTCCATTGTCGTGTTCGATGGCCAATCCTAGCATGGCCACGCAATTAGATTTACTCAATTACATCGTCCACGATTTGTGGCCATGTGATAAGGATGAATCGTGCGAAAATTCGCACGAAAATCTTGGATTCATTCAAAGCATGCTCGGTCATCTCGATGCGAGTGGCCTGTCGAAAGATAACGCTGAACTCGGACAAGCGCAAAAAAGTCCTATTACATCAGCATTAGCATGCGTTGGTGGTCAATTCCAGGCATTTTTGAAATGCCAATTATGTTTTCTCGTACGAAAAGGAGTCGTATTGTCCACTTATTGTGGAATGGCATCAAATATGGAAGATACCAAACATGGGAATAATGGAAGGGACGCGTTGGGAAAATCCCAGATGTTGGGCAATGCGTGGCAATTGATCACGTTGTTCAGAACAGCATCGCAATTTATGTACAGCACTTTGGGTAAGCTATGGCAGTCAGCAAAAAATGACATGTTTCATTCTTTCCATTTATGAGTGGTGCCATTTGAGCATTCAATTTATTTCCACCACATTCAAAAATCTAATATCCCATCAAATTATGCATAGCAAAGTTGATCTACATGTGATCTTATCTGATCTGATCTGATCACACACTTCCCTATGAGAACATTTCTGATCAGCTCATTATGAACCAGGCCTTTACCAAATATGGCATACTTCTTTGGTTTCCTAAATTCACGCAGTGATCGATTGTGCTCAATTGATTTTTGACACAGCAAATTTGAGAAGCTTGACTCATTTTGAAGACTCAGTTTTGTATGATTGCATATGAAAATTCATTGCCTAAAGAATTCGCGATGGAAGCAAAGGCAAAGATCTCTGGAAAATTTTATAATACATAAAGAACATCAATCTCAAGACACACTGTCTGCCATGCAATTTTTCAAAAACTGACTTCATCATCTCAAATCCTTCTTTTTTCAGGCAGTAAAAAGGAATCAGAACCAACATGCTATTACTGCTGTACAATAGCATTACGATACGGTCCACCCAGTGATCAATCCCAAATGGAAATTATACCAAACGATGTATTTTCCGATGTATTTCGTATCGATTTATCCAACGACGTGCATCTGATTTGCATCACACCAGTCACGCATGGCGATTTGATATGTGATCTAACAAAAACCGTATCCATGATCGAACGTCTGGATCGACTTCGATTCGAAAAAGCACTTTTGCAATCCAGAAAATCCATTTCCAATAATGCCCAAAGTCGGATCAAGAAATTGCAAATCTACAGTGAATTTTGGCTGAACCAACTGGATACTCATACGAGATTACTATGCGATCGATTAGACGATCGACTGATTTTTATGGATGGCACGAAGTCGAAAAAGCTAGCGGCCAATTTCCAAGGGATTCAGAGGAATTTGCATGCATTGACTTCGATGAAGCTGAGGAGACCGGACGTGACCAAAGTTAGCGACGGCGAGGAGACGTCCACATTGAAATCATTACGTCGTTTATCCAATGCCCTATTGCTGGACACGTTCTCGTCGGCCGTGGACGAAGCTAAACGATATAAATTGGAGAAATTGGAACGGTGTTGGCGTAATTTGAGTCAATCCGATTTCTACTCATCCACCGTCTCCAGTTTGACCGATTTATTGCCTTCGTTCTCAATGTTCAACGAAGGTCCACCAGCCACCAGATTCACATTGGACGCATTAGCATATGTTTTCTTATTACCAAATCGACGACTAATGCTATTCAATGGTATTTCTCATAATTTCACACAAAAGCAAAGATCATTCGTATGCAAATCATTGGCTCGAATGATCATTGATAATCAGTCGGATTCTGAAGTGACTCTCAAAATGGTATTACCGCATGAAAAGCAAAGTGATGAATCAGATCATCTCATGATCTTCTTATCCACAAGCAAATACGAGAAACGTAATCAATCATTGATTTCTGGTGGGTTCTTATCAAAATTAGCATCGGCCATAGGTCAGTCGAATGATGGGACATTGAAAAGGACCAGTTTGAACGACTCCTCATCTATGAAATATTTGATCAAAGAACCATTGGCTATCATGTGTGCTTATGATCGATTGACGCATAAGGATTTAGCTTGGAGAGAAACCAGGATATTGGCCATACATTTGTATGAACTCATGTTGAATGTGAGGATGTCGTTTTATTGAGAAATATATTTTTTGGTAATTGATGAACGAACAATCAATCAAATACGCAGCACTGATGCCTCATTATAATTACATGAAACAGCATCATTTGTGATCCACTTTGCCACACTTCAATAATCAGCCTGGCACATGATGTTGCCAGATTTGCATAAAGTACTTTGATCACAGTGGTAGTATTGCGTTGATTGAAAGGAATTTGATTAAATTCCACTAATATAATTGGTTTTTTGTATCGATTTGTAGACTGGTATGTCTGTGATGCATTGTAATAGGTCAAGAAATCATGAACATGGTTGAAGCCACAAACACATGTCACACAATGATTAGCCAAATCATACCAAATAAATGAATACATGCATATCTACTGCAGCAAGCATAATGAATTTAATGCTATGCGGTCCCAAGCTTACATGCAAATTTAGCAAGATCAGTATTCTTGAAAAATCCTCAATCATGTTCAATCACCTCATGCATGCATACCAGATTTTATGCGAATATTTGAGCAATGGAAAGGTGACTCTTCAGTCAGAATAATAGACAAAAGATGACTGAACATTGAGCAATGGTCGGCTGATGATGCTGTAGAAAGTGTGACTCGGACAGAATCAGCTTTGGATGATATGCGAAGAACGATTTTAATGCAGCTCAATTCGAACAGGTACTGTAATTACTGTACTACTGACCGTCGCTAAAAGGTTGACATCAAACAATTGCAGTTTAAATCGGGTGAGCCAAAAATCAATCGATCAAGCGCTATCGCTGGTTTCGTAAAACTCGGATTTTCAAACCTCTTCATGTGAGCGATTTTAGCAAATCAACGCATGCGAAAACTATTTTCTATTATATCCTGATCAAGTATTCAACCATTAATATGGCCATTCATGGCAATCATCACTCATGCATCAGAAGGCATACTGTATTTCCACATGTATCTATTCCACAAAATCTCGCATCAATCGATTATTGCAATGCCCAATGTACAAAGCGATAATCATGCTTGATCTATTTCAAATTATCCTTTCTCCGTTTTATGATCATAATGCTTCTTTGCTTCCAAGGCATATTTGCGAAGCATTTGCATAACGTCCGTCTCGAATTCGGTCGGTGTTGGCTTGGCACCTGAAAATTGATGTTTTTGATAGGAGTTTTATACTTTTGTAAAGCATAATATGCAATGATAAAATCTATGAAATCAATCTTTGCAAAGCCAAGATTTTTGCATTGTAAAATTCACTGCAATATTCAAGCTGGTCAAAATTTTGGTCTTTGCTGGTCCATAGACTAATGTTGAATTAGCTGTAGTCATGATTGCACATAGAAATGGCTTATCACAGGCAAGCAATCATATCAGCATTCAGGTCATGGGATTCTAATATCTGGTTCAAGCTCCAAAGGAGTGAAATTTATCAAAGTGTTTTGTGGTGCAATATTTCTCAATGCCATTCAAAAGCCATATTTCTGCAAGCATTTTTAGCAGTGGACTGCAGAATAAGCTTCAGCATGCATCATGCCAAAATTCACCTTCACGTTTGCATGGAAAGCTTTGCATTGCTTCTAACAAAGCAAGGACAAAATGCAGACTGATAAGACCATACTGACCTGTGATCCAATAATAGATATCCCATTCGTTCTGACCACCGTTCACCAATCGATCGTATACATCCAATTGAGTCGATGACAAGAATTTCAATTGATCACGACAGAATCCGCTGAAATGAATAGGGATTTGCATCAGTCAATTCAGAGCATGACATGGTTCTGCATGGGAGCGATCAAGTGATGGTCATGACCATGACCATGACCAATGGTCATTCATATGGGAAGGTATTTAGTCATGTGCAAAATATTTTTGAAAATCTGACAGTGCCACAATGAAATATCAAGGAACACGCATCATTCTATACATTCATATGCTACCAGAAGCATCAAGTCCCAAAACATACCCAAGTAAAAGATCATTCTCCAATATGCCGCGTTTTGTACTTTGATACAAAAGCCGAGCACGTTTGGTCTCCAAACTCTCATTGACCGGATGTCGAGGCCCAGTCAAATCGGTCAATTGGCTACTGAATAATCGATAAATGGGCGTCGGTCGTCCAATTCGAGCTTGCATGAATATTCGGGAAATCATTGCTGCTATGAGTGCTGAAAATAAACTTCATACGTAACAGATCACTGTCACATGCATGCAAATTTATAAGACAAATGAAACATTAGGATCATTGCTGGCTTTCAATATGCACAAATTCAGATCATGAATTAAAAAGCGGTTTTATTCAGCAAGGATTTGAAGTATAACGATATGGATTGTGGTCCAACAAATTCACAAAGCAACTAAATGCACATTGATAAAGAATCTGATCAATATCTGTCCATGTTGGCAGATTTCGAAGTGATCACATTTGTGCTATCACCAGAATTGCTAGGCTTCACAGAGGCGTGCTTGTGATACCAATCTCATTGGATCTCGTGATATCACTTTTGCTGCTACTACCACCGCATGAAAAGTTCGAGCAGATCGATGTGACAACGATGATTAATATCACCAGAATTATCACAACGCAAATTGCAATCAGGACCATCTTTTTCTGAAATACAGAACGCATTGGTATTATCAGTCGCATTGAAACGCATGTACACTTGTTCAGTGAAAATTTCATGTTTTAGGAAGGATACTAAAATGCTTCAGCTGTTTTCTGCGCTGATAAATCAGGAACATGCAAATTACTCACTCTCTTATATCGATCTCTATGAGCCACAGCTGATTTGATCTGCCTAGTGGCTTTTTGCGTATAATCCACAGCCAATTCAACATTGAATTCGATATGATCGATTTTTTCGCCCTAAAAGTTGGCATTCAATGGCAAAGTATCAGAGTAAATTTGACGCGTACTTGTTCCTCAAGCAGCAGAACCATATCTTGGAACATGTGATGCAATTCTTTGATACTGGATTCTAATCGAATGATATCCGAATGACGTGCTTCGATATCTTGCAATACTTGTTTTGCTTTGCCTTGGTCCATAAATAGCTGAAATTTATTGCTAGCGCATCTCGTATCAAAACGTAATGGGTCTCATGGCATTTTCATGTATATTTGCATCATCACTTCAAAATGTCTGGAATTTGAAATTGGCCATTGCAGTGGCCAAAACCCATTGACAATTATCCAAACCCACCCTATCACACTGTGACTCACCCCTCCCATACGCTGATAGAGATTACCAGACTCAATAATTTCATCCAATTCATCCTCATTGATTGGCTTTCCAGCTAAAATCCATATCCATGACCTTGATCAAGTATAATTGGCAAGAGATTTTACCTCAATTGGCAAGCTAGGTTATGCTGCTACGCAAATATCTTCGATGCAGCTTTCGATTGCCTAAATGCAAATTTCTATGAAGCCTTTGATAGCAAGCTTCAAAATTTGCTTAATTTGATCATGATTTTGCGTATGGTTTGCTGGCATATTAGCGTTGGGCCTGCAAGCGTGGGACACATATGGACTGTGACAAGGGCATCACAGTATCCCAGTCAGATGATAAGCATGAGATTCCCTAACGAAAAGCTTGCGGTTTTGCGTGTGATCACATGCCATTCATTCCCACAATCATTCATGGCTTGCATTTGTCAATTTATGACAGCTTTTCAAATGTTTGTAAACGTATGCGAATAATGTATCAAACCTTGTCCCTCCTTCAGTAATATAAGAGCAAAATGAAGCATCAAATTGCCAGCATATGCATTTTGCGTTGCTAAATTAGCAATTAGCTTCTTCCGCAATGAGCATGCTTACTCAAATCAATGTACGATTTGATCCGATTTCTACAAAGGTCTCTGTATCGAACTTGTTCCTCATTGTAAGCTGTCAATACTTTGAGCAATCGTCTGTTCAGTGAAGCCAGCTGAAATTTACTTTTGGGAAATTCTTTTATTTGTTCGAACATCTACAATCATTAGAGCATTTTTGGGCACAGCAAATTTATGAGCATGAAAAAGCATGAGGTAGGTAAATTTGAATTTTAACTGAGAATGCTCAATGCTGGATGAAATTTGCATGCAATTTCGAAGGCATTGATGCCATAAAAGAGTGCGTTCTGCACATTCCAGAAAAATGCACCTGGCTCCAGTTATGGATGCTGAAGCTCAATCTTCAATAATCACGAATATTTTCAATATTGATCAGGCCCCATACCAATGCCACATTGCACACAGCAATTATGATTAGCCTGATCACTGCAATTCAAATCAGATGATGCCTACCTGATTTTCTCTGATCCGATCATCAGCTCTGGTTCTGTCAACCAATGGCTTCTGGACAGCCTGATCAGCGGCTACAGAACGTTGCGTTTTCACTCGTTCAAATTCGCTTTCCATTTCTAGAGAGGATGGATCAAAAAAGCTGCCATCCATTTTGCAATGGGTTGATGTACCTTTTACGATCTTGCGTACTTTTCTACTGAGTTGATTGAAGGCTTCCATGACTGCATCCAATTCATTTTTCGTCTCTAAAAATGAGACATTGATTTGGCATGTGAGTGATGGGGAGATTGGGAAGGGTATGACTGTGGACAAGGGCAACAGGAGTCACGCAGGGCGATGGCATGAATTTTGGTGACTTCGCAATTTGTTTTTCGCAGAATATTTGACATAAATTCTCTGTTGAAAAATAATGAACACATATCACTTTTATACCCTTCCAGCATATGAAATATTATAGCTGAAGCATCATCCTAACGACCAACCCAGGATCCCATTCTGAATCCGATACACCTGATCATTCTGATCACATCAGAGATGCAATCAATGCTAAAGGTGATTAGCATACTTTTATCCTCATGCGGTGATACCAATAATTGGGAATGCTTCAATTTCACATCCTCCACGTAACTGTCCAACAAATGAATTTCTTGATGCAACTGAGCAGATTTGCTCAAGAATCGCTCGGTCAATAGCCAAGCGGCTTCTGACATGAATCGTGATCTTATGGCTACATCATTATCCTGATCATCATCGGAATTATCTGTTTGGCAATGATCCTCGTAACCGTCAGGATAATCTACGCTATCATCGCTTGTGGGAGATGAATCTCCGCTTTCCAATTCGCCTGAAAGGGGGCTCATGATTTGATGCGTCAAAGTGCCAATAAATTTGCGGCGTTGGAATCGTAGGCAGTTCGTTTTCGACCTTGTAGACGAAAATCTTCATCAATAATTTAAAGCTGGTACTGGTCATCAAATGTGCCTACATCACAGGACCACCCATGCTGTGATAGAAAAGATGCCAAAATAATCAAGCTTATCTGATCGATTGATCATGTAAAAATTTTTTCTTGACTGATAAAACGGACACACGATTTTTATGCATATGCTGGGCGGGAGTATCCAGAATTTATCACGAAGAAAACAGTTCTTGTTACTGTTGGCTGTATTAGCTATAATATTCACTGCAATCATGCCTTTCCAATGCAATTTTTGCAATACACTTTCTGGAATCAATCCAGAGAATGTGGGCATAGCCCACAAGCCATGCACAAAGCAGTGCCAAATTTGGAGGATTTTCAATGCTGTAATCTTCAGGAATGCATGTGCATTGGATATCTGCCTCACCGGTCCTTTTTCGACGCCGGTGGGATGATCTTGGTTGAGCCATACGAAGCTTCAGTTCAGCTAACCGGTCTCTAGTGACCATCTTTGCGAAAATATGTCAATGAATAGATTTCATGTATGATGCTACACGTTGAACGTAAAAGCAGCCAGTTCGTCTGTCAACGCATTAACTCCATTCATTTGGCCGTAATTGGTTTGGTAGCCCGAAGAGAATACTTCCACGCCCAAAACAGGCCTCCCAAAACGAATTGTTCGT
>JAQIWJ010000651.1:0-17793 GCA_034695185.1 Discolaimus major
TTTTTTTTTTTGCTAGGCCGCTTTTTTGTTCACCGAGTCGACGGAAGGTCTTTAAATTGAATTGCCACGGGTTCTCGCGTGTATGAGAAATGGAATTGCGTGTCCATAGGATCAAATGTTCATGTTTGTCCATTCATGGCTAATTCGATCTAGAATCCATGTATTTTTTTTCTTCAAATTAATGCATCGCTCTGTTTTCTTTGTACGCCTACATTACTTCGGCTGATTCGATATTTGATCTTTTTTCCATTTCGAACAATGACTTCACAATAAATCACAAGATGAATTATTCGCTTATTTTCTAATTCAAATCATATGAATACAAATGAAATGTTTACAATCGGTCTCAGTTGCCCTGAGACAATGCACGAATTTCTATGCGAATGCGAAGATTTTTTAAAATACAGACCAGAAAAATTGCGCAATTTGCGTACAATAAAATGTGAATTAAAAATTCTCCAACTATCATTTCACATCTACAGTAAATATTAACAGAAAAAACCGCCTGCGACGACCAGAGAACGCAAATAAGAGAAGCGTCAACGCCCTCATTCTCAAAAAAATAACATTGAACCATTTTTGGCATCATACGATGAAAAACCAAAATGTTCTTCCCCCGGTCTGCTCGACATCACTGCATTGCACGAGAATATTCAAACCGGACAATGTACGCGTTGACTTTTGGGCAGTGATCCAAATATCGAAACCGATGAGCGCAGACAGGAGACGCCTTGATCCAACTTCTCCCCCAATTCACGTGCGTTCCGAAATCGAATCATCCGTGGCTTCTAATGCGTCCGTCGAACAATAGCACGTACTGCTGCCGCTGCTATCGTACAACGTCGCTTCCTGACCGTCCAAAGCCGCGTGAACGTGGCCGACCACGGTCGACGCAGGCGACGACGTAACGACGTCCTCCTCCGCTATTGGATTGGTACGAATATCCCGAAGAATTTCGATAATACTCTTCACACCAAACACGTATCCGAGATCAGGACCGTCGTGTTGAGGGTCGTTTCCGAAACCGCGGAATGTGGAATGTTCGAAGTCGATCATTCGTACGTCGGCGTGAGGTAGCTGCAAAAAACAAAACGCAGGCGTCAATTTCGATGCATCCAAAGATGCAAAATTCAACTCACCGCGTCCTCGTAATCATCCGTTTCCGCACCGTCGTAAATAAGCAATAATGAGCTTGAGAAGAACCTGTAGCCATCCGCGCCTTCCAATATCTGAAATCGGAATGTTCCTTTTAATAAAATGCATTCAAAAATGCAGATAATGCTTACCTGTAACAGCTCTTGCATTCTTCCGAGAAATACATCGATTAGATCCGTACGGAATGTTTCGCCGTTGTGCAGAAACGATCGTATTTCCGCTTTGAAGCCTTCCACTGATAACGCACGACCGTAGTATTTATTATGGCATTTGAATACGCCCGATCGACGTTGATAAACCTAGAAATAACGGAGATTTTATCTCCGCTTCTATTGATCAAAGTTGCTGCAGGCGAATAACATGGCTTTGCATTAATTCAAGAAAATTACATACCTGCATTCCACACACGCGTGTTCCCAAACATGCGGACGTCGATCGCTGGCATTTGGCCGCTTGAGACAAACGTTTGGCTTCGGATGCGTCATCGCCGTGTTGTTGCGTTCCCATTTTCAAATCCAATATACACGGATACTGGTAATTGTAGACCAGATTCTGCAGGAGCAGGAATTCTGAAAGAATAGCTTCGTTCAGTACCCAATATTGATGCCAAAATTGAAAATACTTACGATGACGTTCTTTATTCTTCCTTCGCATTTTGGCAATATGTGAAGTTTGGCACCGAATTGCCCATGGATTCTGCGGATACGTCGACGAACCGGAATCTTGAAATACTTCCTCCACTTGACCGCAACATTCCAATTCCAAACTACCGCTTCGTTTCAGCTTAATCCTGAAATAATAAGCTGGCGTCGAGATACGCAATTAAAATCCGAGATTAACTCGGGCTTACCTCGTGGTTCTGGACGACCGTGACAGCGGTCTCTGATTCAACGAACATTCCGAGCTCGCCGAATTCGATAATGGAGGCGGAAGAGCAGTCAGAATTAAATAACCAGCGTTATCTTCCACCAATCCGACTTCAATGACGCCTAAAAAAATGAACTCGCGTTAATATTTTTGAAAATAAGGCGAAGCTTATTCATCATGACTTCATCGAACTGAATGAATGACTCACCTTTGAAAGCCGGTAGAAAATCGCTCAACGCCTTCGAAGCGTGAGCGCGTTCGTAGAATTGATGTTCACGAGTTGAATACGGTTTACAAACTGTTCGATCGTCCCATCTCAAAACGCTGACGTGACCACCGACCTGGGAAAAAAATGATCGCATTATAAAAATGACCAAAAAAATCACAGCATCTCAATACCTGATGACTAAACGGTTCCAAACAATTCGGACCATCATTCCTGGACGCTCCTTCGTTTGCCGGCGAAGTACCGCTAATTGATGCACGACGTTTTTCATGTTGACCCATCGAGATTCGCTTGGAAAACGGAACGTAAACTTCGCATTCTCCGAATACTAAAAAATCAAACCACCAATTTATTCGAGATCATTCTAGCGAAAGCTAGATTTTATACGCGCTTATCCCCCCATCCCGAGGAAGTTAAATTTAGCTACGCGATAATTTCTAGGCAAAAACGGGATTTTCGCTAGATAATGGAATTTTCAATATACGACGACGACGACATTGAGCAAACATATGAATGAGATCATCGGCGTGGAATTGACGCCGAGTCGTTTACTCGCTCCTTTTACGGTAATAAAATCGAAAAGATAAACGTCCCTCTTTTCTTAGCTACGAAAATGGAAGGAATCGATAAATAAAAATTCCTTTTTTTCCGGCCTAAATTCACGTCATCACCATGCCGAATCAGCTGGTGGTGTAAAAGCGAGTTTCATGTTCGACCTGGTCATTTTGTAAAATTTCGTCGATTTTCAAACACGAAAAGTTCAATAGCTTTGTGAATTTTAATCACTATTGCTAATTGACATATTTCCATTATCTGAAGCATAAAAAATAGCCGATGATTTTTCCAATGAAATAGAAACGTAATTTTACCGTGCTCATTGTGCACGCCTGATTTTCTCGCCTGCTGCCAGCCTGCTGTCAGTCGATTTTGGGATTTTTCGACGCGTTTGGTTGGTTTTCGATCAACAAAACCAGATTTGCATTCGACATTTTCATTGTCCATATTTGATTAAAATTCGGTGAATTTTACGGCCATGTCTGATTGCGACGTTGCTCCTCAACAGCAGCCACAACAACCTCAACCTCAACAACCGCAAATTGGAAATTCCGGATCTTCGGCGTCGAATAATGCAATTATCGGCGGAGCTAGTTGTTCCAGTAGTATTTGTCACGAAAGAACTACTTCGGGTATGAGTAATTTTAATTTCGGAATACTTTTTCAATATTCAAAAATTTCAGATTTGAAAGTGGAAGGCACGATCAAATTGGTCATTTCGAATTTGAGCCAATTACGTCACAAAGTAACCACTTCGTTTCATACGATCGCCGCTATGCCATGGTAAGCGTATTTTTCGAATTTTATATGTTATTATTACAAAGGTTTCCGATTTCAGGCGTTTGGCGGCCAAAACGGAATGCAGCAAACGTACGAATAATGTGAAATTCTTCTCCGTCTACATCGATTGTAATCCGGATAGCGAATCGACGTTGTGGTCGT
This sequence comes from Discolaimus major, assembly GCA_034695185.1. Taxonomy (NCBI): domain Eukaryota; kingdom Metazoa; phylum Nematoda; class Enoplea; order Dorylaimida; family Qudsianematidae; genus Discolaimus; species Discolaimus major. The sequence goes on from JAQIWJ010000651.1 coordinate 3,746, forward strand.
GCGAAGCCGTCGTTCAATTCAAATTGCACAGTCAACAAGAGAACGTCGGTCATTTCACGCGTCAATTCTCGAATAAATTCAATTTCAACAGCAACAATTGGGGATTCCCCAGTTTTATGGAATGGAATGTAAGCGGAGTCTTCAAGATTATTTGCATTTTTCTAATGCACGCTCTATTTTAGGATATCCTTAATCCGGAGAAAGGATTTATCAAAGGCGATCGTGTCATCGTGGAAGCGCATATTGTCGTGCAAAAGACACGCGGCGTCAGGTAAATAAGAATGCATTATTCATTAGAATTCTTTGCTAATTCGCGAATTTCTTTCAGGCTTAGTCCGGTGTTCGATTTCACTCAACCGCAAACCAATTGCTCGGACGGCGTTCTCGTTATCGACGGCGTCCGTTTGCACGTTAGCAAATCGTATCTGGCATTATATTCGCCCGTATTCGCCGCGTTGTTCTTCGGCGAATTTCGTGAACGCGAAATGGATGAAGTACCGTTGGAGGATGTTATATTGGAAGAATTCACGGAATTATTGCACGTCATTTATCCGTCGCATAAAAGCATCACGGGTAAGCTCTGGATTTGGTTCAGTTCATATATCTGGGTTCTGCGTATGCGGAACTGGAAGAGTGCAATCCAAAGTCTGGACGCATGACTGGCATTTAGCCTTATCTTTTGAGTCAATATTTGCCCCCTTGCGCAGCACGTTTCTTCCAGATTCAATTATCAGTCAGCCGATATTATTTGCCTTCCTTTTTCAGCCGACAACGTGGAATTCCTGTTGGAGCTGGGCGATAAATTCGAAGTTCAATACGTGATCGACGAATGCGAGCGTTTTTTAATGCGCACCGACGAGATCCCGGTCATCACGAAGCTGGTTTGGGCCGATCAATATCAATTGGCTCGTTTGCAAGACGTCAGCATTCGAACGTTCAAAACGGCGGCGGATATCAAGAATTTAAAGAATACGGAGGAATACAAGAATTTGAGCGACACTACGAAAGCGGCTCTATTGGAGAAGATCTTTAAACTCATGTGAACCGTAAGATTTCCACCGTTCCTCCCCTCTACATTCGCATGATGATTTCTATAGGATATTTCTTGTATGATGCTGAATAGCCGATGGAAGTTCTAAGTTTTCCCTTAGCATTCCAAAATGTTCACACGCATTCGGAAATATCTTTCGAAAAAATCGTAGGGACAATCAGCGTAGAATTTCTGTCGCATTATTTTTGAGCTACTTTTTTCTGGTGTACGCATATTTTTCATAGTTCCAATGGATTTGTATGCTGTGATTTTTTCTGATTCTTTCTCAATGTGCATAATGTGATTCGTGTGTATTCGCATCTGTACCAATATTACGTTCACAATTCGTGCTGTGACATTTCGATGAAATATAAATTCACCTGATCCAAATTGAAATATGACGGAAAATCGATATCTAAATCGCTGTTGATCGATCACATAATACCGATCTTATAATCGGCAACGGTCAAGGAAGACCATTTCCTCAATGTCACCGTCACTCGTCCATGCGAATCGGCTTTATCGCTGATCTTTTGTAAAATTGCTCGTCTGATGATGGTGAAATCCGGATTATCCGGACTCGGTTCGACGAGGAAGTCCAATTGCATTCCTGGGCTGACCTGAAAGAATCTCGCGTTAGTAGATGAGAGAATGCATAAACATGAACGACACTTACTTCCGCTCCCTTCTTTTTCCAAAGTTGACCGTCCACTCTGATCTTTCCTTCAAGCAGCAGCTGCTCGATCGATCTGAAAAATCGCATTTTTAGCAATCGTGCATCTTGGGATGCGAAGTTGGCAGAATGCGATGCAGAACTTTGCAAATGCAAAGTTGGCATGGTCTGCCAACGCTGCCGAATCAACTTACCCTCTCGGAACGGTCAATGCACGCGCGGCCACTGCGTCCAATCGTAGCGTATTGACTTGGATATCCACGGTGCGAAAATCTTTCGCCAACGGATCATCATTGACGTCTTCTTCTTCGTCCGTTTCTTCTTCCGTATCCGTTTCCTGAAATGCAGCTATCGATTAGCATTAGAATAACCGATCATCCGTGGATGATCTGTGCGCTTTGGATGACTGATCCAAATGCTGATCCATAATCCAAAATTGCACGTACCTCTTCTTGCACAGCTTTCTTGGCACCTTTCTTTTGCTTCTTCCAATTCGTGATCGACGTATGGAACCCGCATGCCAATGTTGGATGAATCGATTTCTCATCGATCCCATACGAATATTGACTGATCAACGGATTCGATCGAATATTTCTCCCGACCAACCGGGCGATCGCGAAATTTCGGACAATATATCCGCATCGACGAACCGAAATCGACGCCATATCTGAAGAATGATACATGTATACCATATTGCGCAATCAATGATCAAAATACAACTGGATATCCAGCTATTCAAGAAATAAGCAATTCCAATTTGGATGCATATTTTACGCTATAATCACATGGCATAAACGCTGAGCAATTAATCGCATCCAAATCTGGAATAAATTATTGTATCATTTTCTTCTGCGGATCATAAACGTATCGCCTGAACGCCATCGTGACGGGAATCGGTTTCTGTTTCTGACCATCCGCGGTCGTCTCCTGATTTTGGCCTTTCGCCCCGCGTTTCTTGCCGGACGCTCGATTTTGAAGAATCTCCAACGTCTCCGGACGCACGCCATCTGGTATTCGAATTTTGATCTTTCCGCTTTGCCCGAAACCGCCTTCGATGACGCCGTTCTGACCGGGGACGTTGGCGTTCTCTGGATCGTCGTCTTCGCCGCCTCCAACGACCACTTTCAAATTGACGAACGCGTCCATATTGGTATCCTTCTTGAATAATCCGTTGGCGATCAGCGTATATTCGTCGTGGACTCGTTCGATCGTTCCGTGCCGTTTCTTATTCTTGTAGACGCGTAGACGTTGCAATTCGCGTTGACGATAATTCTTGTCTCCGAACGTGACCAATATCCGACCATGGAACGCCAATCGGCATACGTTGGAATGAATATCCGTGTCCAATTTGGAAGCGATGTATAAGGCGTTGACTGGACACAATACCGGTTGATCGAATTCCAATAAGGCGTATCGATGTTTGACTTCGGGTGCTGCAGGCGATACGGTATTGTCATCCGGCGTATTGGTGGCGACGTCTTTAGTGTCTTGGTGACCGAACGAATCGATGAATATATAATCCTGGTCGTAATTGAACGTTGGATCGCTGGTTTTGGCCTTATCGGCGACGAAACAGACGCAATTCGCATCCGATTTCGGTGAACAGCCGAAGAATTGGCATTTGGCCATAACCGTATCGTGACCGACGCTAATATGGAGCTTCATTTTGTTCGTGATCTGAAAAAATACCGCAGATTAGTGCTATGATCATGATTTGAACTTGATCACTGCTATTTGAGCAGCAAATTTCTCTCGAAATACTTACCAATTGTTTAAAATAAGGAATCCTGACGGTGTCCACAATGGCGGCGTACGCAGTGACCACGGCACCCGATTGACACACTAATCCGCGTTCGAATAATTTCGCATCGAATTGAGTGACGCAAATTCCGATACGATCGCCCTGCGACGCTCGATTGACCGGTTGCCGAAACATTTGCATGGATTTCACTTTCTTGCTTTCTTTCAACGACGGTATTTCGATCTGATCGCCCAATTTGATCGATCCATTCAATACGGTACCCGTCATGACCGTACCTTGACCACGAATACTGAAAAGAAATCCGTACATTTTTTGGAAAACAAAAATAAAATCCTTACCTGAAGCAATGATCAACGGCGAATAAGAATTTGCCTTCTTCGATTCGTGGCGGAAAATACATTCGATCGACGATCATTCGAATAAGTAAATCCAAATTCAACGATTCCGACGCCGATACGGGCACGATCGGAGCGTTTTTAAAAGTCCCCGTATTGGCCAACGTTTTTTGCAATCCTTTCGTCATTTTCTCAAATTTCGCCTCTCGAACGTCCGCGGCGAACGAATCGATCTTATTCAATACGACGATCATATGATGCGGGCACGTGACTTCGGCCAAAACCAAACATTCGGCCGTTTGAGTTTGAATTCCTTTCGTAGCGTCCACGACCAAAATGACCATATCGATTATTTGCGATCCACCGATCACGGTACGAATCAACGACGCGTGACCCGGGCAATCGACCAGTGTAAATTGTAATTTCTCGTATTCGCCGAATCGTCGATCTTTCGACGATAATAATTCCGGCATATCGATGGTGAACGATGAAAATCCCAAATCCAACGTAATTCCTCGTTCTTGACTTTGGGGATTTTTATCGAACGCGGCCGTACTCGCCGTTGTACTCAATGATTTCGCTAACGTAGTTTTCCCACTGTCCACGTGACCGAGAATACCGATATTGAAATTGAACGTTTTCGGCGAAGACATGATCGAAATTTTGGTATCACAATAAAAATAATTTATTTCCGAAATTTCTCGTCATTCGCCACGAGAAATACGTCGATCGGATTTGAAGTTATTCGTTAGCCGTGACGGTTGTGGCGTGCAACATAAACACGGCTAACAACAAATATGTTGATTTCGAATGACGCTAACCGGCTGGCAATCGTCCAAAAATTTGGTAATTTATAAAAAAATCTGATGATTTATTGAGGAAATTTCATGAATTTCTGCGATGAAGAACGTTCCGTGGATTCCAGCACCTTGTAAAGCCACTGCGAAACGGTTTCAGAGAAGTAATATTACGGTAAGGTCAACAGTTTCTATTTTTTAATTGATTTTTGGATAATTGGCAAATATTTTCAGTATCCTCGACGAAAGCCGGCTTCAAAGCCGGATAATAATCAATTTTCGAATGTGGAGAATTTCCGCGATGGCGTTGAAGCGTTCAGTGATGGCGAAATAATCGATTTCCAACGACTTTCGAATGGACAACAAGAACGGTAAGCAAATTTTCTGAAATGCCAATTTTATGGGCTGAAATTTCCTTATTTGAGGCGATTCAGTTTATTGGATAGTCTGCAACAGATCAAGATTTTATATTTGGAATCGGAGAGCAAGATTGAGGTAATAATTTTTATTGTTCATAATAATTGAATTGTAAAAAATTCTCGGATTTCAGGCATTGAAAATAGAAACCGAATCGTACAAGGACGAATTACTTCGAACTCGGTTGGAATTGGAATTGGAAAAGGTAATTTATTCACAGACTTGTCTATTATTATTTATAATTCGATCTTTTAGGAAGCACGTCGAAGTGCAGAGATGCGTATGGAGACCGTGTCAATCGCAATTCGAGAATTGGAGAAAGTCGTCGATGCGCAAAGAGATCATATTCGGGAATTATATTTTATTCAACGCCTGCATCCAATGGTATCATCATCCAAATCCGGCACTGGTTCCAAAATGACGGCTACTGATAGGACGAATACGAGCCAACTTAGGAAAGGTGAGATTTGATTGCCTGGATGTGAACCAACCTTCATTTGCATTCAGTTTCAGGTCAAACGCGATCGATTGGCACAATGACTCCTGGCCTGACTTCCAATGCATCCGTACAAGCCACGCGTGCTGTCCACAACCAAGCGATCCAGACCAACGTCTCCAATAATGGCCATGTTCGATTCGCGGATTCCGACGCCGACGTAGTGCAAGATTTGAAGCAGCAGTTGGATGCCGAAAAGCGGATTGCGCAATCCTTACGACGGAAGCTGCAAGAATTGGAAAACCGAACTGAAAACAGCAACGGCGAGAAGAGTCAGCATCAACCAACTGCTGATAGTGGTTCACTGGATCGAGCTCATCTGCACCGAATATTGTCGAGTTTGCAAGAACTCGAAGAGGAAGTTGCGGATTTACGAAAGCGTTTACGAAAGGAGAAATTGGTCAGTTTGACGACGAAGCATTATTTCCGTACAATGCAATCAGCGTACAAAGATCTATTCGCCTAGCAGGTAATGATATGAGACAAAGTTTTGTATTCCCTGACGGATACTGTAGCAAGCATAAACGACTTGCGCCTCGCTATTGAAAAGAATAAGGCTGGCCTTTGTTGCAGGTGTGAATTTCGGCTTTTGGACGTGGTTCAATTGGTCGGTTACACGATGGCCCTCGATTGAATACGCATTGATGGGATCCTGTACAACGGAACATACGAGATGTCAACAAATGGCCCGCCGACCGATGATTGATGCATCTCCAGCGAGGAAAGAATCTCAGCCCTCAGTGTTCGGGATTTCGTGCTCCATTCGTCGTCGAGAGTCAATAAAGCGAAACGTGACCATCGTCTCACGTTCGGGGATGGACGGCTAGGCTTGTAAGGTGCGTATTTTCGGTACGAAGCTTCTCATGTATCCAGCCAAGGCGTTGGATTTTCACGCCTTCCTGAGCAGGCAGAACCAGCTAAAAACATCGCCCTCAAGTGTCAACTTTGACACCTTTGAAGAGTGCTCGTGTTTTTGAGACCGGTGTCCCTCTTGTGTGTCTATGTAAGCTGAATTGCTTATATAAAAATTTAACGTGATGTTTTTTTCAGATATACTACGATATTCCAACATTGGAACGAGCGAGGAGTTTTACGTTGGATATACTCGGCATTCATTACATTGGAAAAACGGCCTCGGACACCACCCGGAGCAATGAGAACGGATTTATTATTCTTCTGTGCGGCCATATTGGTGCTTACGATTCTGGTGGATGCTACGCCAAATAAGGTGGGTACGTTGGATTGTTTTATGCGAAGCAAAAACGGCAGAGACGCTGCCGCTTTATGGATATCATCTGCTTTGCAAGAGATGATTCATGCCTTGAAATAGGTGGCAGGTATTCCAAGAATTCGGAATCCTGAAGCAATCACTGGCCAATGCTTCTGGATAATCAGGAGGAGCCATGATCGTGTGCATTGATTGACCAGAGCATTCTTTTTCAGAACAACATCATCAACGGCAAGATACTCAACTTTCGAAAACGCGTCAAACGTTGGCAATGCGACAATGGATTCGGTGGCAATCGTTTCGGTGATTTCGCCGGTGGAAGTTTACTGGGCGGTGGATCGAATTTATTCGGCGGCGGAGGAAATTTACTCGGCGGCTGGGGCGGCGGCGGTGGCAATTTCGGCAGTTTAGCGGATATCGATCCAACAACACTCGTCTTATTGGCCTTATTGGGCGGCACCGGTTCTTCGCAAGTTTCGCCAGTACCAGTCTCCAGTTCGGCCAATACGGAGGAAGCCAAATTGGTACCGTTGCCGCCGAGCGGAATTCAAAAGACGACCACGACCGAAGCACCGACTACGAAAGCGGTGGAGGATTTTATGAACGACGAATTCTCGTTCGGATTCAAACAGCAACAAACGCCGATCGCCAATTTACCGGCGGAAAGCGAGGAATTGAAGAAAGCACGCGGTCACGTAACGCCTGGGAATCGGTGCGAAGAAGACGGCGAATGCGTGGCGCATGCCGAATGCGTGGAAGCGTTGAGGCAGAAATATTGCGTTTGTCAAGCTGGACGAAGACCGAAAGGTGGCGTATGCGTGTGATGATCGGAATATGCGAAACTAGGCTAATTACACATTTTGGACTGCTCGTGTCGCATATGGTTTTGGTTTGGTCATTTTTCCATATCTTCAGGGTCGAATGTTTTTTTTCTATGCTTCTGTTACTTTTGTACGCTAGTACAGAGTCTATGTTTGCATTTGAATCGATGCTTTGTTCTCGAAATTCCCGAATTGGGAGTAGGCTACAGAAGGTAGCCTAGATTTTTCGTGTATAAAATGAACGGCTGAAATCGGATGAAAGGTATCCAAAGCATTCAGCTCGAGATTTGAATCTGATCAAAAATCGATTAGAATGATGAGAAGCGTAATCATTTTGTGCTTGATCGCATTCCATACGGGAATGGCCATTGAAAACGGTAAGTTCGGATTGCGCAATTTGGTAGTGCGCAAACCAGGAGGTGGGTTCAAATCCCGCTGGGATCCTGAATTTTTACTTTTTCCAGAACGAATCCTGGCGAAACGTGGATGCAATAGTTGCGGCGAAAGCAGTTTCTCCAAACGTACCCAAACCAGCGGCCTAAGTTTGCGAGAATTACTCCAATTATTGCCCTTCTTATCGGCCGGCAATTCGGCACCCGTGGGCGGAGTTACGCAAATCCACGCCCCTTTGCCAGCGTTGACCGGTATCCCGCCGGCTAATCCTCAATCGGATACGTTAGCCGCCATCGCGCAATTGGCCAAAATGATCAGTAAACGTCAAATCGATCAACAGAAATCGATATCCGAGGCGAAAAATCAATTATCCGCCATGTTAGGATTGGCCGCGGAAAGTGTGCAATCCGCGTTGCATTCCAATGCGTCTACGTCGGGGAGCAATTCCACTCGAATGACCAATGGTCATTTCGCCATCACCGGTGTCAATCACACTGATCCGTTCGAATTCGAGGATTACGGCGTCCCGCCGCAACCCGGACATTTGGATAAATATATGGGAAAATGTCGAATCGGTCAAGAATGCGCGAAAGATGAAGATTGCGCGCGAGGGGCGAAATGCGAGGAGAAAATCTGCCAATGCAGACCGCCGTTCGTGAATCAGAATCAACGTTGCGTACCTGTCCAATGGCGTGGACACTGACCAAACGGTCAGTGGCCAGTGATCGTAATTTGAATTTCATGCATTTGTTACCATTGCGCAATTTTCGTTCCATTTCCCAATGTTATGCGTGTATTTTTGTGTAAAATGCTCATTTTTGCAATCTGCCCCCAAGAAATGTGTGCTGAAAAAGGACATTTTCATACAAACAAGGGTTACTGTAATCGATGTAAAGTTGAAAGGCGAACTTTTCATAACAATTTCTACGTCAAGGCTGCCGAATAGCGGTTTTCAAACCTGGAAATTTTGCATAAACCTTATCTTGACAAATTTTGGAATGGCACAAATGTTAGCAGGAAAATTAGCATTGGTCACCGGTGAGTGACCATTGGTCAAGCTCCAGGCTTGACTAGCAAAAAAATCGATTTTTTGCAGGCGGCGGTCGTGGCATCGGTCGTGCCATAAGCCAAATATTCGCTACCCACGGTGCGTCGGTGATTATCGCCGACGTTGATAAGCAATCAGCCAATGAATGCAAAGAATTATTATCATCCAAAAATGGCCAACGTCATTCCGCGTTTCACGTGGATATTTCCAACGCCTCGTTCGTTGAACAATTGAAAAATATCGTCTTGAACGAATACGATCAACGACCGCCGCAAATAATCGTCAATAATGCGGGCGTAGTTATGGATGCGAAATTACACGATATGGATGAACACGCCTTCGATTGGGTGATGGATATAAATTTAAAAGGTTCGCACTCATTCAGAATCAGCACGGTTGATTATACTACAGTAACCCCTCCTTGGCCTACGCTGTAATTTACAGCACAGGCCACCCTTCGCTCAAATTGCGCAATTTTGCAACCGCCTCATTTCAGGTCCCTTTCTGGTCACGAAAATCTTCACCAAGGCCATGATGGATGCGAAATTGAGCGGCGGATCGGTGATCAATATCTCCAGTATTATTGGGAAAGTGGGCAATTACGGTCAAACGAATTATGCCGCCAGTAAAGCCGGCGTGATCGGATTGACGAAATCGGTGGCTCGAGAATTGGCTCAGTACAATATCCGATGCAACGCCTTGTTGCCCGGATTCATCAATACGCAATTATCCATGAAAGTGAAACCGCACATTATCGAGGCCGTATTGAAGCAAATTCCAATGCGTAAATTCGGCGATCCGAAAGATATCGCGCAATCGTGCTTATTCTTGGCTTCCGATATGAGCGATTATATCACTGGCGCGTGCATCGAAGTGACCGGAGGTTTATTCATGTGATTCGGGCGATCGATCAGGCGCTGATCAGCATTATCATATGCTGATCGGAAATGATTAGTATGAACACCAAATCGGACGTGATTAGCATGAACACCAAATCGGAAGTGATTGGCATGAACACCAAAGTGATCAGGGGATTGATTTAACATGATTATATAGTGATCGATTCTGATAAATCAATATCATCAAAGGTTATGCATTTATGACCCATTTCCAAAGTGATTCAAATATAAAAAAGCAAAAATTCAATGATGGCACCGGGATTCGAACCCGCCTACTGGACTATTCCATTGCTGAAATACCCAATGATCATTGATCGCACAAAAAAATATGCGCAGTATGGCAAAAAATCAGGCGATTTTCGTCTCGGTCAAAGCGATAGTACTACTCCGTCTTCTTATCATACTCGCGTTGGTCAATACGGGTCTCCTCGTGCACCGTTTCAATCTCAGCAAGGCGAATACGGCTTCCCGAACCGATCGATTATAGAACGCGTATAAGAACGGATTCAATATAATACTGGTCATGGCGATCAAATGAGCAGACGCGTATAAAATACCGAATAAACTCCAATCGAAGAAATAATCGAATAAACCGAAATCGCGCAATATATTCAACGCGTTGAACGGTATCCATAATGCGATGAAACAACATACCATGGAGATCATCATGCTATTCGCACGACGACGCCTCTCGTTCGAACGACGTTCGCTTTTCGATTGAACGTGACATTTCGATTGCCTCATTCGTTGGGCGCGATTCAAATATCGACCGATTGTGAAGTAACAAAACGCAACTACGACCGTCGGAACGCCGAATTGCAGTGTCAATACGAACATTCCGTACGTACGTTGATTCATAATCGACGAAAGCCAATCCGGCCATGTTTCTATGCAAAAACTACCGCACCTGAAATCGATTGGAAATATTTTACCCATAATCAGGATGCCTGATCATATTCCCTGCACTTAGGGCGGATGTCTTGGCACGATTTATGTGTATTATTATGTAACCGACCATGCTGCATCTCGTGATCACATTGTGATCACTCGGAAATCGATATTTCGAAAAATCGATAATCTGATCAACTTGAACAATATTAATTGTATGCGAAAACAAACATCGCTATCGTGTTCACCGTGCTTTCCTGTACTAGAAAATACGGTTTTACGTGCATTTTACTAATAAAATGGCCTCCGTAAAGAGGTTTGAAATTCCCTTATGAGCGGTTACAGTATGCCAATAAAATCTGAATCGATTTTTCATGATCATCGAATGATTGAGAGGATATATAAGCATGTTTCCTTATACAATCGATCATGCTCTATCACTTAGTGTTGGTCAAATCAATCATAAATCGATATATCGGAAATCGATATTCCTGATCAAGTCTGTAATGATTGATCAGATACCAAAATAAAGGTGATTTTTGTGATCAGCGTGCTTAGTTATCCCAGAAAATATGATTTCCGGTCATCAATCATATCAATATCGATTTTTTGAAATTTCAATGTGGCTTATCCTTCAGCACATGATCTTTGATCAATAATTATTTTGCAGAAAATAAAGCAACGTCAGGCATGAGAAAATATTTTCCTGTATAATCGATCACGCTCTATCGATTGGCGTCGTCGAAATCGATCGATCACGCGTGTATCAGAAATCGATAATTTTAATCAATTTATGAAATACGCATGATATTTGAAATCTGACAATGCCAAACTAAGCAGCATGAATTTCTTATTACGAAAACATGTCACTTCGTTAATTATATCATTAATATTATGCTACTGAAAGGATTTGAAAATTCCAATTTTTCCTGTACTTTACATAGGGGCCAATTTTTGGCAATATATCCTGCGATTTATGGATCCAGTTATGGCAATTTTAGCATATCCAAGTGATGATAGTGTATAATCTGATCAGGTTAGTGATGATCAGAAATCGATAATCGATAATTTTGATCGGTCATTATGCATTATGAAGCATACTAGAAAAGAGACCGGAAGGCAAAAGGTTTACGAAAACCGCAGATATTCTCTGATTTATGCTAAGATAAATGCCGCCCTTGCGTCTTCCTGCGTAGAAAATGACTGGTAATTATTATTCAGCGTAATTGGATTCTGGACAGTGCCAGACCATGATGAGTATCCTGTTTATGCAGGATGATGCGATTTTTCATAATTATCATACTCACATGGGCGGTATTGGACTGACGCTGACGAATGCGAACATCGGAGAGGCCAATGTGAACGCCTGAAAAAAGCAACATTGGTACCTCATTTTGCACAAATTGCGCAATTTGACTCCTGTGCCTGCTATATGATAATCAAGCGCATTTTATGCTGAATTTTTCAGTCATTTCTTGCTCATATCTTTTGCATTTGCAAGCAGAAAAATCTGCTTTCAACCAACCATATTTAGCTAATTCGTTTTCCAACAGCCTATGGAGCAATGGATATTCCTCAGCTATCATGAGTGAGACCCAAGATTCCGATTCCCTGATCCCTTTTTTCAAAATCAAAATCCGATTTTATATACGCCCCCTGGAGGAAGTCATATTTCACGTGCTACTAATAATGTCAGCTATTCGAGACGCCGGTTCCTTTTGAAAATATTGTACCCATGCTGGAAGGAGTCAATTTTTATTCATGCCTATAATATGATCCGACTAGGAATTCAGAAAAATGGCAAAGACCAAACAAAGCCTATCCAAACACTGATCCATCTTTCATAGGATTGAAATTGATAGGATGAAGTATAATTGATAATAAAAAGGCTATTCCAATTATTAGCTTGGCATTTTCTGCCGTGCAAGGGAGGGATAAGAGTAATGATGCCATTTTAGGCGGGTAAAATCGATTTTGAGCTGATCAGTCTGATTTTTTGAAAATCTACAGTACGCTTGCATGTAATGCACAGCACATCTAGATGAAAAGATCGCATTACAGTATGCCACGCTTCGTCATGTGCTGTAAAGTACAGCACATGAAAGTGCCAACGCAGAAATGGCATTACAGTATGCCACGCTTCGTCATGTGCTGTAAAGTACAGCACATGAAAGTGCCAACGCAGAAATGGCATTACAGTATGCCACGCTTCGTCATGTGCTGTAAAGTACAGCACATGAAAGTGCCTATATGCAGAAATGGCATTACAGTATGCCATGCGTTGATTGCCTCTGGAAAAGCCCATATTTTTCTCATCATACCAATAAAGCGGTAGCAGCCACCAGCATCCTAGCCGTTTTATAAGTGAACACCCACGGACCATCGGAAAAAATGATGACCAAGAATCGATCCACAGCGATAGCCGTGAACGTGAAACTACTTTGGAATATACTGAACGCTTGTAAAAATCCCACGCTCGGACAAAAGAATATGGGAAACGGCCATTCGTCCGTGAATAAATTCACCGCGGTCACCGGTAAACTGGTCAGACCAGTCAATAAATCACTGCACGCTAACGAACCGACGAATACGGTACGAACCGTGAAACTGGCTTTCCCACTCCCTCCTCGTCGATGCCTATGATCGCTGGCCGATTTCGCGCCGGCGTCAGCGGAGATCGCACCCGGACCGCGACCGCTGATTATGGAACAAGCGACGATTAATGTTAAAATATTACTCCATACGCCCACTAACCACACCGTAGCGTAGGCTAAACCGAAAACGATATGAACTCGAAAATCATTCACCGCGATCTGTTCGTGCATTTCGCTCGCCGGAATACAAGTTTCGTTCGTTTCGTTCGACATTTCATCATCGAATGTCCAGTTTTTAGGACTCATACAATCAGTGGAGCAATTAACATCCATAATCGATCGATCGATATGATTGATCAAATCCGATGAGGAAATTCTACTGCATCAACATTTCATAAGAGTGCGAATGATCATGAAGTCGAAAACACAGGAAACGGATTCGAATGAATAAACCAGCGGGCATCTAAATAATTAGGGCTATAGGCACGCCTTTCATGCACCGCCCCCATTCAAGGTCGAATTGGAAAATGGCCTGAAAAATATCCATGGAACAGATGTTCACCATGAATGGAGAGGGTCAGTGCGGTGCGTGATCCAACTTTCCCCCAACAATTGATCCCGTCTTCTTGCGTCACAGCAGGCACCGAGGAGTCTATACTCCAATAAA
>JAQIWJ010000652.1:0-17746 GCA_034695185.1 Discolaimus major
CAACTTTTTCAGCAAATTAGTGCTTGCAGTGAATGCTGCAAGCAGCATTGCGCAATCATTGCGCAATTGCAACTTTTTCAGCAAACGCTTTGCTTGCAACGAATGCTGCAAGCAGCGTTCGCAATCATTGCGCAATTTCAACTTTTTCAGCGAATTATTGGCTCTTCTTATCCGGTGGTCAATTCGTACTCGTCCAGTTGCTGACCATGGCAGCCATGCTGGTCATCACTCATGTCCATGTTGGGAAAATATGCGATTTATTCAAAGTGGCACAAAATCTAAACGTGTGCATGTTGATATTCGCTTTCCAAATATCAGCAATTGCTGAATTGTGCTATAATCTTATCATATGGACATGTAAGCGTATTATCGATTTTTCGTCTGAGGCAGATAAAAAGCAAAAAATCATGTCCCTCTGGGATTTGAACCTGACTCCAAGCATGAGTTCAAAGGCGTGCTAACCATTACACCAGTTTTTTGAACTTCTTTTTTCCAGTTGCCACAGAAGAAAATAGTTGCAGCGGAGTATTCGTAAGTCCAACCATTGAACAGCGTTGCGCAATACGAAGATTGCGCAATTTTAGCATCACCAGCAAGATATATATTCACCAGTCCGATTAGCGCACGACGTATTGATTTTATTATTACCCATCTGGATGATGTTACACGTATTCAGACCGGTGAGAAAGGATTCGTTGGCTTCGATGGACGCGTGGAATGATCGGGATCATTTGATCAACGCCGGATCAACTGCCAGCGCCAGTTATCCATCAATTGTAAGCTGAACTGCAAATTGCGCAATGCAATATTGCGCAATATTGAACGATGCATGCAATTGCAGACACTGCCATTGCGCAATATTGAAGGATGCAATCATTTGCAATGCAATTGCAGACACTGAAATTGCGCAATCCATTTCAGGATTCCACCCAGACCGAATCGAGATCAGAAATCCGTAGATCCCAAACGGATACGCCCAATCCGCCTAATCCGGCTAAACGATCACGACTTCGCGCCGTGATCGGTGGTATTATCGCTGGCAAATCATTACGGGCAGCTAGCGTTCGTCGAACGCAATCAGCAGCACCGTCGTCGAGCTTGAAATCGAAGAAAACCGCTCCATTGCCAACAATACCAGAAGAACAGAACAGCGTTCACAGTCAAAGCGTCGCGAGTCTAGAAGAATGATCAACGTTCCATCCGTTTTGGAACAGCATGCAAATTGCGCAATTTTTTCAAAAAGAGTCAGCTGATATCAATGAATATTATCGAATTCATACTGTAGATATTAGCTAATCGATTTCAATCGATATTTACATATGTATCATGACAAAAATCATGCTGAATTTACGGATATTGCAATTGTCATTTTGCATTCTGCGTGGTCAGTTTTTGAAAAAGCAGTTAGATTGCGCAATGCACTTCTGATAAGCAACCTTTGGCAAGTTGCCAGCTTTTTGCATGAAAATTTTGCAAGCAAAGCAAGCCATGCATCTCCTGCCATCATTCATGCAAAATTTTCAAATCACACAAGATTCAAAATATTCAGTGATCCGATCACTGTCAAATTCATCAATCAGACCAAAACGTCAAGAAATTTTACACGTTTTCGATTACTACAGCTCAAGCGAATCGCTTGTCAAGAAAAATATCCATACATTATTGGTTGTCCAGAGAAATCATGCCGATTCGTTTCCATCACGCACAGACACCAGTCTGCTGTCGAATTTTTCTTCTTTCTCCGCTAACTGTTATGCATGGCGTTGGACGAGAGACCAATATTCGGTAGACCAGAAACGGATTGAGATGGATGCATGATTGGATGAGACGGTTGAGGTGGTATCATTGGGCGATCTTCCAATTTCGAATATTCCAAATGCATTTCCCTTTGTACCTGAAAAATATGCACGATTGGATTATGAATCATAGCCTTATGCCACACACAGATTGGCAACTTGCATTGCAATTCCAGGCTTCAACTTACTTTTCTCCAATTGCCAGGATCGAAAACGAAGAACGTTCCTCTCGCGTACGTTTGCGCTTTTTCCGTCAATTCCACCCCCGGAGCTCGAGCAATCCAAACTTTCTCCTCCTAAAATTAAGCCTTCACTATTGCGCAATCCATAAAAGTATATTTCAATCTTACCTTATGATATCGCCAATCCCGATTGTACAATTCAGCCGCAGCCGCCAATTGGAACATTTCACCGCCGAAATTGTAGAATAAATAGAAGAGCAAATCCTCGCCGTATCGATTCAATTTGATCGGAGCCAAACGATCGGTCAAAATGGCGTTGGTCATATATTCGCTGGGTACGTGGCAGTCCATATCCTGAGCGCGGCAAGGTACATCCGACCAGGGACCGCCGAAACTTTGATACAAATTCTTCCTGAAAGATATTAGCCTTAGCTAAAACCGTGCCCATTGAGATCAAGAAGAAAAATTGATCACTTACTCGGGCGAATTCAAATTCAATCCCAGCTGCGTGAGGTCGTGTCCGAGCGCCAATTGAAAAATACTTGGTTCAGTTTCTACGGCCCGTAAGAACGCCAACAATCCAACCATGCCGAATTGATCGTTCAACATCTTCGGCGGTATTCCTGTGACTATGCCTGCAAAGAAAAGTATGATTAACCATACTTTAGGTGTTGGCCATCCTACTTACCATCCGGATGCGTTTGGATTCCTCGTTTGGACGCCACTTGTTGCGTTAGCTGTTGATCATGTTGTTGAAATTGTTGCTGTTGCCTCGTATCGCCAGGGAATCGTAAATCCTTCATCGAGAAATCATCTCCCGCCAATGATGATGGCTGCAAAAAGTAGCTGTCATTTCCACGCGCAGAAATGATCGCAGAAAATTCCTCCTTACCGCGCTCCCATTCTTGGCCGTAACCACATCTTGAGAACCGGGTAAGGCCGGGAAATCCTCGTTGTGTATTTGAAATTCCGGTTGCGAATCCATCGGTTGTTTCATCAGATTCGCTAAAATATAAGGATCACTAGCATTGCAAAGCCATACTTGCGCTGGAATATACCATAAGGCGATCTGCCGCTTCCGATCGTTCCTCTCGATCCGCCGAACGAATTCGCAACCGATCTTTGTTGCATATTCCCGAATCCGGCCGATGCTCGATTCACCATCACGGACGACGGCCTGGCGGAAAGCGACGGGAATTCGTTCTCGTTAAATCCCAACGGCGTAGTCGAATTCGGATGATGACCGCCGTAATTGGAATAATTGGGCGCGTAAAAATCGTTGTACATCTTTTGTCCATTCCCACCGAGGCCGATTACGCCTCCGTTGCTACTGTTGCTTTGGGAGAATCGATTGATCAACGCTAAAGCCGCTTGTTGTTGATGATTACTGGTCGAATTGAACGAGAACGGGCTTTGCGATCCTGAATACGACGGATGGTGATTGGAATTGACCGAATTATTGGACGACGATGCACCGAATGGATTTGTGTTCATTTGCGACGGCACCGAAACCATCTGAAAAAATGAGTGATTTAGTATTGATTTTTTTGTATCTGGATTAGGAGGTCATTGACCTCCAATGCTTCGCTAATGCAAAGTAGATCAGCTAATTTGTCCAAACCAGCTTCACCAGATCATGCAAATGCTGGAAATAAAATGCAGAAATCCTGCGATTTCTCAGATATTCTAATCATCAGCATTTCGAATAAAAATTTTCTCATTTTTTACAGCCCGTCTCAATCCTAATTTTGATCCGATTAATCTCCGAATTTTGTAATCCCTCCAGGACACAACAGAAATCTCATCCGGAGGGAGTTTTGGGAAATTCTAAAATTTGGTAATAATTCTTGAAAATTTTACCTCTCTGAATGGTGATTGATAATTTGACATGGAGAACGGAATATTACATTAGCCGACGAGTAAGCCACTCGTAGAAATGCGTCAGCATAAATAAGATTCGATTAAATCACGTCTTGATCAATAATGGATTATCAGCTGGAAAATTTTTTCGCGAATGACTGATTTCCAGAACCTGACTGGCACTGCTGATGCGCAACAATCTATCAGGCGTACTGTAAGAACCTCGAAAATACTTATACCAAAGTTCAAATGACAACGGAATGAAAAGCATAGCCGAAAAAGGCGGGAAGAAAACGGTAACCGCATGGACACGGCTAACCGAAGTTTCCCCGAACGAAATGAGTCACGACTAACGGAAGTGTCACAAATTCGATTGACCATTGCATATTTTTGACTACAAATTTGCATGATTTGAAATATTGAAAATATATTTCTGCATATTAAAAAAGCGAATAATTGAAACATTCAATAATATCCAGTGCGGTTTATAATAAAATATTCAAATTTGGAAGCATTACATGAAGAAATAACGCTTCTTCCTAATAGTGCATTTGGTCAATTTCGTTTCACTTTTCGGAGACACCGATTCTCCCATGGATAATTGACGCAAATCGATTCGACCGAAATCGTACGTAGCCCCGATAGATTCTTTTTCAACCGCCAATTGAATAGTGACTGGAGTCGGGGATCCGCATTTATGATGGATCCTTATCATGGCGTCTATGGTTCCGATCAAATCGAACGCGCAACCGTACATTTGAAATGTACCGTCGATTCTTGCGCATCCTTCGGCCATCAGTTCATCTTTGCCTGGAAATTTGGATGGCTCTATTTTTAGATCACAAAATTCAGCAAGATTCCGCATTGACTTGACCAGTGTTCTGATCAGCATCAAAATTGCGCAATTTTACTCACCTATATCTTCATCGATCAATTGAATGAATATTGGCATTGTGGAATTTGAATGCGGACATACGATTCGTCCTTTTACAGTCACGCATTGCCTTGTGCAATCGACTTGGACGAAAATGAGAGAATGGATAAGGAAAAGGATGATTTTCGAGTACATTACTGACTTGGAAATTGATGAATTGGGCGTTTCACAAAGCTGCAGGCAGCTTTGATAGCTGAAATCTGATACGTTATCAGGTGCCAGTTTGTATGGCTCATATGACTTGGTAAAAAAATTGATGTTTTCAGCCAATTTGCCTCCAATGCGATTTTTGACTGCAATTGCGCAATCGCTGTTCATGCAACCTTTCCGCAAAATTTCAATTTGACCTTTCCACTATGGTAGGAAAAAAGCTGCACCTAAATCTCTGATCTCCAAAACGTCAGTTGCCTCCAACAAAGACGTCTGGAAATTTTCACACAATGACGTCACCCGCATTCTGTGCCCGGAATCCCTAAACTTTTTTCCCGAAACTTCCTGAGGGCTGAAATTCTACACCGCAATGCGTATTATGTTCAGTTTTAAAGAGATAAAGTTGGGGATTTTTAACTCATGACTACGTTCAGTGCGTCTAGTCAATTGCGTCCGAGATATGGATTCGGTAATCAGAGGAAAACTGTGGATTTGAGTAAACCCTCGTATGGTCAAGGAAAAGGTAGACCGGTGTCCAGACGAGCGAATAGCGGTGGATCAGTCGCATTATCATCACGAAACCCAACTTATTCAAATCCAATCAGTAATTCTGTTGCTCAACGTTGGACCAGAAGTGCGAGTACTGATAGGGACACAAAGCCTAGAAATTTGGCTAATACATTTGCTGATGTGAGTATGCAAAATTGAGCTTGAATTTTCCAATTTTTTTCCAAGCCGTTTACAAATATCATCCTTTGAATCAGTCATAGAAATTCATCCCTCGAGGTCAATGACCAGCGGTCAATGAAAGCAGACTGGACGCAGGTCGCCTGCGGTGCGTGACCTTGGAAATCCAATTTCTCTACTCAGGATGATCTCATCATTGAGCCCTTTTCTTTTGTGCATTGAATTACGCAATCATAAAATTCGGCCCTCAGGAACCTTGTGGCGGTCAAAAATACTCATCTCATTGAGAATTCGCATAAAGAAGAGACACATTGCACAACGGGATATAAATATCCTAGATAAAATAGGTCTGCCTGCCACAGTTGAGAATAAAATTGAAGAACTTCCACTTTTGAATAAACGAACAATAGGGAATGCCCTCAGTGTAATTACTTTTTCCCCTAGTCATGGTGGCCGAATTGAAAGACATTTTCAAGGATATATACCATAGGATAGAATTTGAAAATGAAACGAACGCATGGAAGATATGCATGCCATGTATGGAGACACCCCCCCCCCACATGGGGGGGGGGGGGGTGTCCACACAATATCAACATAATAAGGCGTTGAGGAATGTTCGTCTGCGCCTTTTTCTCTCCCCCATCTCCACGCATTGCATCATATTTGAATAGTGGAGTGACCACCGTACAATATATAAGACGTGGATTGGAAAACGGAATTCGCGACATTGCCTAGACCAACGTCCGAGCCACCGGTCGTTTGCCTGTTTCGACTCCTATTTCTACCATTTCCGTTCATATTAGGAGTAGGCCGAGAGGAAATTCCATCTAAAGTTTACATAGTTCACTGGTCAGTGACGTCCATTTTGCTGGCTAGGCCAAGGATAGTGATTGAAATATGAGTTTGGATACTGAAACGGTAAGCAACGGTTCTTGGTCTGGCTGCTAAATCATGGATTTATGACCAATAGCCAAATTGCGCAATCAGCAAATTACATTTGTATCCAGTGAGTGTCCAGCTAATGGGCCAAATTGCGCATTCAGAATTTCATATTTTCTTTAGTCCTGCCATGCAATTTTTATCAAGAAAATTTCAAGGCAAATTGCGCAATTTGAATTTCCGGAATGGCAATACAGAGCATATGACTTTTGAGAACCAATTCAGACTCATCGGACCATGGCTTTTTCATTAACCTAATCATGTATGCTCGACCGCATCGAATTTACTGGCTGACGTTTCGCAAGATCAGCCAAGCGAGATATTCTGAGCATCTCATAATTGAGTAATATCTAGCCTCTGGCTAAAAATGCTAAAAGCATAGCTTCTGAACCGCTTTTTACTATGCAAAATGACCCAAAAAAATGCGCTTGTGCATTTTCCAATGACTTCACTACCATTGATCATGTAATTTCTATGAATTCTTTACACCCATTCGACCCCATTTCCGACTAGTTTCAAATACAAACATTTCTATAAAGACGTGTCCATTTTTGCATATTCTCTCTCTCTCCAGAAAACAGGAAATTTCTCTAAAGGATATAGCAAATAGAGCGAAATTGTTGAGAATCGTCGTTTTCCACCATTTTGGCACCCGCCAAGGCGGTTTTGGGCGGATTCGCAATTGGGAAACCGAATGATGGTTTCTTGTCAGCTGCTATTCGAATGGTTGCGGACATTTTTGGATGGTTTTTCAAAATAGACTCGGCATTGCGTTGGGAAAAGCGCAGGCATCCGTTTAAAAGAAAGCTATGATCTCGTATTGCCCTTGTTTCCTTCTTCAAATCGTTTTCACTTTACGAATATCCCCACACATCTAGGCCAATATTTTTGCGTTCGCCAACTCATCCTCCGGCCTAGTCGTTGATGATGGAAACCGATTGCCCCGTACAGCAGAATGAACGAATTGTCAAATTGACAGTGGTCAATCAAATTAAATCTCATCCATTGCGTTTGAATAAATTTCTGATATTTCAGAGCTTATCCGGATACAGAAGTAATCGATATCCATTGGTGAAGGGTGGAAGTGCATCCGAGAGGTCGAGCAGAGCTTCGTCGTTGCTCAGCGTGGCCAGTAATTTGAGCAGTTCCACCGATTGGTCGCCTGAGGTGGATTATAAAGTGGTAAATTGCGCAATTTGCGGTGCTTGTGGTTGCAACTGCAGAATGCAGTTGCAACTGTGCATCATGCACAGTTGCAATGGCTGCAAGTTTATCAACTGACCCTGCTCGGATCAGCAAATTGCGCAATCATGACAGTGTCTGCAACAGCGCAACATGCACAGGAAGCCTGCCAGTAATTGCGCAATTCTTGACAAATCCAATACTACCTGAAAATCGCATGTTTTCTGGGCATAAAAATGTTAAGAAATAAACTTGCCCTAATAAACAAATCGCAGCTTCCTTCCTTGCTAATGGTTATTTAGCCATTGGCTATTTTTCTTTCACTCTCATAATCATAACTTTTAGTTATACGAAAATGAGAAATCGGAGAATGAGAAATTAGCAGAAAGGATCAAAAGGTTGGAAGAAATTGTGAATCAAACGATCACTAATAATGATCACGATGAGCAGGTATGCATTTTCAAGGCTCATCTCCATTGATACATGGATTAATGGGTCGTAGAATGGCACGCGCGTCAATGATGAGAATGTGAATTTGACTAAACCGGAGAATGAACGTGAAAATTTGGAACGACGGATCAGTGAATTGGAGAAGATCACTCAGGTGAGGGTCAGGCATGCATGCTCCATTGCAAAGCACTGCTTTGCAAATGAATCAGCAAATATGCATATAGGAAATGGCAGAATTGCGAATGGAAAATTCACGTTTACGAGAAGATAATTATGCACTGGCATTGGTGCTTAGCAAAATCTCAGCACCATAGAGGAAATCTGTGCAAGCTTAGGCCATTTTTGGTATGAATAAAGTAGTCGAAATTTAGACTTCATGCAGGGTAGAGTTCTATGCTAACACCTACAGTATGCCTTGATATGAAAATCGATAATTATTAGCATAA
Source organism: Discolaimus major (assembly GCA_034695185.1). Taxonomy (NCBI): domain Eukaryota; kingdom Metazoa; phylum Nematoda; class Enoplea; order Dorylaimida; family Qudsianematidae; genus Discolaimus; species Discolaimus major. The sequence continues at coordinate 8,627 of JAQIWJ010000652.1, forward strand.
GTATTAGACAGTAACTGATAATCCTTATATTTAAAACTAGAATTCTGTAGAATTCTACATGTCCTACTGTAGCTTTGGATTAGCTTATATTTTCCAGTATTGCCATTTACCAATTCCCAATAGCAAATCAGCCAATCCTAACCCAATCTTCACAATAGCACAACTGTACAGGAAATCCTTTTCAGACAGTGGAACAATTGCGTCTGGACAATGCAAGATTGAAAGAGGAAAATGGGGCACTGATTCGAGTTATATCAAAATTATCACGATAAAGCAATGCATGATACAATCAGTACTGCCTTTGCAATCATTTTCATATGAATTTCACAGTGTTGAGGTATATTATGTTTTGTGATACTGTATTTTGACATTTATGTGATGACATACTGTACAAAAAGGTTATTGTGATTACGCATAAATATGAATGGTATGGTTGCATAATCGATTTTGGTATAATCACTTTGAGAATGGGCATTTCCCACTCTGCATTTGTATGCCAGTCTCAACAGCTTTTTGGTGAGAACTTTTATCAGCAAGCTATCATTGAAAAAGCTTTTATGCACTTTACTGTGTTTATTTGGATAAAGTAAATCAATCAATCAATGATAGATGAAGGCCAGATATCTAATGGCTTTAGCCATTAGTCAACCTACATAGCCATTGCCTCAAATGGTAAAAGCCATTTTTTTCCTTCCTAGCAAAGCCATGACATTCCTGGAACTTTCCATCCCCCTCCCCAAACATACCCCTATTCAAGAATCAATATGACCTATATGGATAAAACCTCTCAATTTAGCTACGGCCATACTTGGAACTGCATCAACATCCATACAAAATTTCGCAGTGTTTATAGAAAAACATGAGAAACATCAACACGTTTCATACACATGAACGTTTTGTACACATTGAGGGGCTAGAAATATAATGTGCATTCAGGGGTGGATAGTCAGAAAGAGTTCAAGTCGATTTTCAGAGCGGTGGATTTGGTGATTACTGAATATTTTATTTGAAAAGTTACAAGTAAGGGTGGTGGTGCAAGTGAAGCTAAATTGCATGAAGCTGATTCAGCTTACATAGCTTGCACGCAAGCTGAACCTTGATGGAATCAGAGTCACTGCTGACCATTGATCAGCCACTGACCAATCGAACTCAGTGGCTGTGAAGTCAGTATGAAGCTGTATCAGCTCACAATGCATTGCTGACCAGCTATCGTCTGATGTGTCGTCTAAGCACAACTTTTCTTTGCAGAAATGTGTGACGTTCCTGGTGACAAGACAAAAATGTCCACCCATATGATGGGTATGGGTCAAGAGCTACTGCAAAGCTTCAAACCGTTGAGCAACATTTGTCAACACGTGTGCGGAATCCACTTCTACGACGGGGCACCGAATCGTCAATTGGTGGCCCACCATTTCTGCAGTCATTTGAACGAGGAAGTACGCCAATGCGTAATTTACGATAGCTGCGAGAAGCAGTCGAAATTGATCGGTGTCGAATACATAATCAGCGCTAGGTTATTCGAAAGTTTACCCGCCGATGAGAAGCGATTCTGGCACTCGCATGCGTACGAGGTGAAATCGGGCATCCTAGTGGCGCCTCAAATCCCGGAGAAGGTGGAACGTATGGATATGGAGAAGCTGGTCAATACGTATGGCAAAACGTGGCATTTCTGGCAAGTGGATCGAGGTGATCCGTTACCATTCGGCGCACCCACATTGATGATGTCCGCGTGCAGAGATGGTCAAGTATTGCCTGAAATTTTGGCCGAGAAAGATAAGATCACCGGAGTCCATAGTCGTGATCGAATGGTGGCTCGTGAGAAAATCGCATGGCCCACCATTCTACCGGGCGCGGATGTGGGTTTGAAAGGAGGGAATTTGGGCGGTGATATGGGAATTGGATTGACCGGTGTGTCGCCTGTTCACTTGGGTCAGCAGGCTGGGTTGACCAGTGGCGCTGGAGTGATTGGCACTGGGCTGACCAGTACCACAGGAGGAGGCGATGTTCGTTTGCCTGGACCAGGCACCACTGTGATGTGAAACATCAAAATGGACGTTTGGGATTTTTCTTGATATTTGTTGTGATGCACTGATATGCTTATAATAAGCATTTTCTGACAATGCCTGCAATGTTATTATTGCTTGTGTGATTCCCATGCAAAATATTTGACTGGATGATTACTGCTTATTTCTGGTACATATGCATGCAAAATCAGGCATTGATACTGATATTACAGCCATCTTTCTGGGTGGCCCTTCAGTTTTGGCATTTATCCCAGCACATGAGTGCTGGATAACTTTGAAATCGGCCTCAGAAAAGTTGTGAACATACTGAAAAATTATTTCAAATTGAGCTTAGTCAAATCATCTGACATTCTGCATTATTCGAATTCTGAATCATCGTGTTATTCTCGACACACGCTTTCTTTGCATCCCTCCCATGTTAGCTTTCCAAACGCAAAATCAATATTCACTTGGCAACCCACATGCCTGGTTCAAATTATAGCTTTTAAAATTCCAAACACGACCTTGTAGATATAAGCATCAACATGAATTTTCAACAAATTTTATACACACCATCGTTGAGATAACATTCAGTTGGAAAGTTTGAAAACGCATCATTTTGAGGAGTAGTAAGAAAGAGTTTGCTAACTGAAGTCGGTTGGTTCTGATTATTCTTCCAGCTTTGAGTGCTAACAAATCAAGTAAGACATTTTTCAGTCAGTGCAAATAATCAGTGCTGGCACAAGTGCAGAGCAATTGCATGACAATTGCTGCCATGACTCGCCAAAAGCAACATTGGGCAATTTGGCATGATGATTTTGAAATAATTCTTACATTTGAAGATCACGCCCATGAAATTTTATAGATATGAAGGAGAGTCAAAAATACCCCTCCCCCCCCCCAGTCTGACATAATTTTCTCAGCTTGATGATGCTAATGAGCTGAAATTATGTCTAGATTCGAGAATGGTCAAGTAAAGTGACCAATTCCTCACTCAAAAATTGAACAATGGTCACTTTGATGCATATCAGATGACAGTATTAAGATTGATAAAATCATTTTTCCTCTGCACTGATTCGTAAACTGTGATCACGCATGATTCACTGATTGCAGACATGTGCGAAGTTCCTGGCGAGCAGACGAAAATGTCCACCCATCTGATGGGCATGGGTCAAGAATTGATGCAAAGTTTCAAACCGGTCAACAATATTTGTCAACACGTGGTCGGTGTCCACTTCTACGACGGATGCCCGAATCGTCAATTGGTGGCCCATCATTTCTGCAGTCATTTGAACGAGGAAGTGCGCCAATGCCCGATTTATGATTCGAACGAAAAGGATGCCAGATTGATCGGTATCGAATACATCATTTCTGAACGATTATTCGCCACGTTGCCCGAAGATGAGAAAAAGTACTGGCATTCGCATGCGTACGAAGTGAAATCGGGCATCATTGTGGCGCCGCAAATCCCGGAACGAATCGAACGCATGGATTTGGAGAAATTGGTCACTTCGTATGGCAAAACGTGGCATTTCTGGCAAGTGGATCGCGGTGATCCACTGCCATTCGGTGCACCCACATTGATGATGTCCGCGTGCAGAGATGGCCAGATCCTCCCCGATATCCTGGCCCAGAAGGATAAAGTCACTGGGATCAGTACAAAAGATCGAATGGTGGCTCGTGAGGCCATCCCATGGCCGACCGTTCTACCAGGCGCTGATGTGGGATTGAAAGGCGGCAATTTGGGCGGTGATTTGGGAATTGGATTGACCGGCGTATCGCCCATTCACGCTGGACAGACCGGATTGACCGGTGCCACTGGGATCGGCGGAGTGGAATTCGAAAGCTCCTTTCGCCACCAAACCGGTGCTGGACCTGGATGTTTGGGAATCAGTGCATCTGGAGAAACACGTTTCACTGGTCAATCAACCACTGGCTTGTGAAAGCCAACTGAATATCATATTATGATATGGTATACTGTAGTTATTGATAGCTTATATTAAGCTACATATTTTGAAATATGAGCATATATTTGCAAGCTATAATTGGCATAAATAGACGTGATTTTAATTTACATTCTTCGCTAATACTGGTTCTTTCCGAACATATTCATGCAAGTATACTAGAAATTCACAATTTTTGAATTTTTGACAAAATATTCCACAAAGTTAACAGGAACTTCTTCTGGGTACTTGATTATTGATCATAGAATTGGAGAAAATTTTTGTCATAGAAGCTGATTAGTACTAATATTGATAACATTTGATTGCATCATAAATGATATAATGATAACCTTATTGATATTTGCATATAAACACCGTTATCCCTGATTATACCATCCGCATATTCCAAATATCACAAAAGCTATTTTAAAAAATGCAACGTTACAGTATGCAATACTATAAAATCCCGAATTCGTTGTGAACTTCATTTGGATAATTTGGATATCACCCGAATCAATGCACCGTTCTCTTCTTTCAAACGCTGATTATGGGCTCGCAATGTTTCCATCATCTGAAAAGACGCCTTGTAAATCTCGGTTCAGCATGCCCATATTGCGCAATATTGCTTACATTGCGGTGCAGCAGGGCCAAAAAACCGATTTTTTACCTTGACTTCCTCTTCAAGCTGATTCAAACGCTGGAGCAATGATAGCATATTTTTGGATGGATTATTACCAGCCGTATCAACCTTGAAAAAATTGGTATGAATAATCGATCAATGATCTAATATTTCAAATATATATACCTGATTTTCACATTCGAATTGTGATTTTTCCTCAATATTCGTCTCCAGATTCTCGATTCGTCTCTTCAGCATGTCGTTCTCGAATTTGGCGTTTTCATAAAGCTGAAAATGGCGGATTTAGTTTGGGCCAGTTTTGAACTTTCTGAGGCCTGGTTCAGATTTAGAATTTTGTCACATTAGCAATGATAGGGTGATTGTATCGGTTCTATTGGTTGATCAGTTGTCAAAAATATTGACTATTGCCTGTGATCAGTGAGACCAGGCTTGGAATCAATCATGAGAAACAGAACTCGATTATTGGGAATGGTACAGATATGTGATTGGATTGGAGTCACAAGTGAGAACTTATCACAGAAGCAGTGATTATGCTGTGCATCTGATTGAATAAATTATCGATTTTCTGCACGACAATTTTTATTACAAGATTGGTGACAGCTGGCCCGAAAAGACAGCTTGATCAAGCCAGAGCATCGCTTGCCTCCTGTCAAGCTACAGTATACCCATGCACTGGTGGATCATTACTTTCTGCATTGATGATTAGCCAAGATGTCCATGCATACCTTTTTATAATCGATTTCCAAATACTCCATTTTGTGATCACCACGAATGGATGAATGTGCCGATCTGCTGTGACATCGATCAATTAACAGTAAACTATCCATTTTTAGAAGTGGTGGTGGACGACCGATTGCTCTTTGCGCAGAATGCTGAAAATTAGCAGTGGTGAACTATCATTGCACCAAATGAATGTCAAAAGTCAACCCTCATATTGACCCCCTCCTCCTAAATTTGACCCAGTCTATTCACCCCAATCCCAATTTTCATTATCAAAATTTGATACATTTCTAGAGCAATCCTGAATAAGAAACAGGGCGGAAGGAATACAATGAAAAGGGAGAAATTAGGGTGTCATCGGTATGAATATTTTGCCTCACGAATAAGGAGGTCCATAAAATGTACAAGTCGGTCAACACGATAAGAGATGGAAGAATAGAAAACGAGATGCCAATTCATGATTAGGGTAGAAGAAGATTGCGTTCAAAGGCATAATTTGGAAATTTTTGGGACTGAACATTTTTCAAATTGATAAGTTCTGTACAAGCAGGGCAGATGGTTAATTTTGGTGTCACAAAAACGGACCTTGTCTTCTTCAAGATATCACAGCACTATAAAGTCTTGTCTCAAAAACATAAAATTTATATACTAGCAATAAAGAGGGGAGATGCGTAATATCGAAATTGGCCTAAGTAAGCAAAGTGGAGTCAACAGCGGAGGAGGAGGTGGATAAGATTGCTTTTGTTGGGAAACTCGTACAACACCTTGACTTGTTCAAATATGTACAAGTACTGTGCGTCTCCACCAGCTGAGCATAAAGAAAGACCAGTGTTTCTTAAAAGTTGTCTGTTTTCAAGGCGTCTCACTCCAGCTGACTCATAGTATGAGTAATTTTAAATGTGGGTATTTGAAAAAGTAGGTGGAAATCGGTTTATTGGGCGCAGAAAGTTCTGGATCTGCATCAATGTCAAATTGCGCAATGGTCAGAATAATCAGACTTTTCTGAACTGGGCATTGGCAATTCGACTTGGACCATGACAAGCATAATTGCGCAATGGTCAGAATAATCAGACTGCGACACTGGACAATGGGATTGGTCAAGCTTAAGCCCCCAAATTGGACATCCAAAATGCAAATAAGCAAATTGCTTTGCAAGCCATAACAAACATTCCAAACCGCGAATTATTTGCATTACAAATATATGTACAAGCCAAATTCAGCCCCAAAATTAGCAATGCACGTTTGAATGGCCACATGCAATTTTGGGGGACATTCCTCAATCCATATTTGGTTAGATGAATATCAATGCCATAAAACCGGCTTTGCTAGCATTATCTCACAAATCGCTCGACCAGCCAGCGAGCTGGCCTAATTTCATTTTTAAAAATAGACTGTAATTTGTCTTGGTATTGGGAAAAAAGGTGAACGCAAAGCGCGAGGAAATGCAGAAAAGGGTGCACCCCATGGCGCAATGGGTAGCAGCTTCAAAAATCAGGGAAGCCCAGGGGTTCGACTCTATGAAATGGAGTTGGATTTTTGCAAACATAAATCTCACCATTTCTTCACCAGTATCTTTCGTGATGGTAACTGTCAAAATTTTCTTCTCCACAACAAATCCATTGCAATCGTTTGAAAATTCACATTTCCCATCCGCCTTCTGCTGTTGCATCTGTTCAAGACGGAATTCGTTCTCCATTTGCAACATGGCATTTTGCAAATCCTCCGGTTCCAATGGTCCTGTAGAACGACGATTGATCCTCACACGTTTCCTATTCGGTGTTGTGGAAATTGAAATTGTACTTTTCATCGTATCTTTTGAATCGCACTTATTGGTAGCGTCCAAAAGTGAAGGTCGAATACGCGCCCATTTCGAACACATGATTCTCGTCTTCTTTCGAAAATTACCTCCTCAACAAAGTGTATCCGAAAATGGCAATACTCAAACGGAGGCCAGCTGACTTTAGAGCCGCCCTTTTTGTACTTCTTATGTACGTATACTATATTTGTACACATACAACCCTCGCCTTTTCAAGGAGTAGGTTTTGAATTGAAAAATAAGCGCGTCAATGTGCAAGGCAGGTATAGAAAACGGGGTGTAATGGGAGAAAAAACTGGCAGAAATATAGAACGTACTGAACAAAGGTGAACAATGAAAAGTTCACCGGTTGGCTAAAGGATTAGACATTACTCGTTGCCACGTGATATTTCAAATATCCATACACGGCATGCCTCGTTTGCCAATGCATTCAGCTAACAGTAGCTAGAAAAAAGACGAAGCGAAAAAGAATGCTGGTTTTGCCATTCTCGGCTAGTCAGCTGGATTGCATTTGAGTGTTAGCAGCATTCTTGCGCAATGAGTCAATGCAAGAATGTTGGCAGATACTGGGGGTGATGGATAATCTGAAACTGCAAATTCCATGCATTTTATTGAAGCAGCAGATTGATGCAAAAGCAGCCTTGATCGCCTATATGCATATAAAATCTAATGCTGAAAATGACTGGCAGAAAATCATGAATCGTATAATTTGAGTGGCAAGAAGAAACCTATTGTGCATATCTAAAATCAAACCAATCGATACCAAATGTCCAGATTGACCAGCATGTCAGATGCAGATTTTGTAATGCTTCTATCAGTGGTCAGATTCGTGATAGGATTTCTGGGTCAGTGGTATTGGTTGATCTGATTGATTGATCTCAAGGGACGGAGTGGTATTTTGTTCTAGGCAAATTCGGCATGTATATTGTCTCGTGGATTATGAATCACATTGTACGATGGTGCAAATGAACATTTTTGATGCTCTTCTGTTTTATTTCTAGCTGTTCAGTTTGTGCTGTTGCTTTCCATGAGGGATTTATTGCAGAATCATAATATTTCCACGTGATATGCTGAACATTGATGCAGTGATTTTAAATGAAAATATAATCAGTTGTGCAAAAAGTTGATAGAAAATACTGAATTTGCAGATTCGCATCAGATAAGGCATGATCCATGTGCACAGGATGCCTGCTGCTAATTGTTCCTGCTTCAGACTGAAATGCTGCATTTTTGATGCCATCATAAGCCCTGCTCATGATTCCAGCCAAGCTACAGCCAAAAATGGCTGCACGATTTGATTCAATTAAAATAACAAATTCATGCACGATTCTTGAAACGTGACCCATGTATTTTCCTATGGTCCAGCATTAGCGCCTAGCACAAACGCATCTGAATATTCCCACGCTCATGAGCTGGACCAAGCCAGGCTAGGGAAATTCGTGACAAACGTCAACAGATATTGTTTACCAAAAAAATCCAATCCTGGATTATAAAAGGACACCTTTGTCTCATGGTCAATCATTCAATTCAGCTTATTCCCATTGGTAAGCCAGCTTGTTCCAAAGCATTTCGAAACAGCCAATTTGAAAATGAACGCCATCGCTCTTGTGATCCTTGCTTTGATCGGTGCCGCTGTGGCTTTGCCAATGCCAGCAGAAAATGAAGAGAAATCTGCTCAAGAGAATGGTAAGCTTCATTGATGATTTTTGCAGTTTCTCAACTGCTTCTTTTTCAGTTGTATCATTGGAAGCCAAGGATGTGTCCGTATCCAAACGCTGCGCCTGTGGAGGAGGCCAAGGCGATCACCACATGATGGGCAATGGTTGGGGTCGTATCCAACGCGAAGTTGAAGAGTCCAATGCCAGGAACAAGCGTTGCAGCGGTGGTGGATTCGGTCACCAAATCCGCGAATTGCCAGTTTTGGGGCGCCCTGAATCGGCCGATATGGACGTGAGCAAACGCGGTATGTCCAGATCCAAACGTGGATGCTGCTGTTGT
>JAQIWJ010000653.1:0-17744 GCA_034695185.1 Discolaimus major
AATTCGACGAGGCGACGAAGCCGTCGGTGGCGAAAGAGGAGAAACCAGACCGGCTGCTGGTCCTTGGATTAATGGCCGGATTGTCACTAGTAGCAGTCTTCCTGATCTGCGCCATAACCATCTCTTACATCAAAATTCGACGATATTTGCGAGACAAGAGGAAGGAAAGAGAGGAAGAGAAGAAAATTCGAGAACAACCGCCCTCCATGCCCAATGATCAATTGAAATCGACCCACGCCCAAGACGAAGGCGGACATCAACCGGCTCATTATTTCGAAGGTGATAAATAACCGGCGTCGCTTAAGAAGAAATTCTATCATCGTTTCAAACCTGTCGAAACGCCAGGCTCCACCGAGGAATAGAAATTTCGCCCGAAAAAATCCATCTATGATCGCATCCAAAAATGAAGGACTCTTAATGATTCGTGCCGTAATTTCGTACTGATCGTATCGTGCCCGATTTTTGGATTACTCGTTTCGAATGCTGAAAGAAATTTCATGCCATTATTCAAAATGCCTCATGAATTCGTATAAGCAAATCTTATTTCAAAGGCACTCCAATTTACTGGATATAAAAAAAACTGAATTCAAATATTTCCTATTCATAGGTCAATTATCGTATCAAAAGAAAACCGGTGTCCCTATTTCTCAATCAAAAATAGTACTATCTCGATCTTACAGTAACAAAAAATACAGTACACCGCCATTATTATATCCTGTGACAATCAACCTCAGCACCTGTCGTTAAAAGTGAATCAGAAGAAAAAAATGTTCTACACACGAAATCAAATCACCTCAAAAATGCCCATTTTTAGATATTCGCGCGTATGGAATGGCTCAGATCAAAAATAAACAGATTCACTTTAGCAAAAAAATCAAAAATACAGATCCTAATCATCGCAATGATAAGCGAGTTCGGTGTTAGTATCGAAAATATTATGCACATTGAAAAAAACCCTCATCCTTACTGAACATGCAATTCCGCCACCTTTCGCAAATTGAACGACCGCTTCTTTAGACCATATTCTCGAATTGGTCGATGCGACGTTGAGTATTCCCAGAACGGATTTGACGCAGCGTCTTGTACTTGTCTCGACCAGCTCGTTTATTCTCCATATGCAGAACGTCGTATTGCGTCACTTTCGATTCGTCTCGTAATCGATCCAAATCCGACGTCAATTCCTGAAACGCAACGCTCTGATTAGATAGCACGAAACGATAACGCACAGGAAGAACTTACGTCCAAACGGTTCTTCACATTGGAATTGCGATCAATGGCCGTTTGGCGTTCCATCTCCCACTGAGGCACGTTCGCGTAATCATCAGACGTCAAATCCACACCTGAAAGAACCATCCTTATTCACGATGCATTTTACCAATCCAAATCAGGACTCACCGATGCCTCCATTCGGCATGTGATCGTCGTTTTCGGCGTGGTCATTCTCGAACACATCGTGTATTTTGTTATGGTGCACCGCTTCGGACGAGGCGTGAACCAAGGCGTCGCTGGCCGCTTGTTGCTTGCGACGAGCTTCTTCAACTTCGGTTTGCAAACGCTTCCTCTGCTCGTCTTTCTCCATTACCTGAAATCAAGGTCATACAATGACAATGATCATCAGTCCAATGATGCAAGCTTACCTGCGAACGAATTTGCTCCACTTCAAGTTCACGGCGGCGTATTTCTTCAGCCAACTTATCGCGTTCCGACGCTTCCATTTCACGCTCCTCGGCCAAACGACGAGTGAGCTCGTTCAATTCTCGTTCACGCGAATCCAACGCTTCTTTCGCCGATTGCAAATCCCGCAACTGCTGTTCCAGACGACGAATGGTGTCTTGAGCTTCCAGCAGTTCTAAAACGAAATACCTTTTGCAATTCGGACTGTGGCGTTCAAAAAATGTACACTTACGTTTTTGAGCAAAGGTCACCGAACTTTGCATATCGGCCAATTTGCTCTCGTATTCTTTTTGACGATGCTCGGCCAATTCACGAGCAGTGATTTCACGTTGCAGACGTTCTCGTTCGGCCATTTTCTGCTGGCGTTCTTCGCGAGCTTGAGCTTTCATTTGCTGAACTTCGATCGTATCCGGTTTGCGACGACGCATGTACAGTTCGTGGTTACCCATGCATAAAGCCAGAATCCGTTTATTGATACGCAGACGCGGAGCGATGAATACGAAGTCCTGCAATACAAAAACGAAGTTAGGAGAATGCTCGTGGAGCCAAAATTAGCATTGCTTACCGGTGATTTCTTGTCGATAGGCTTAATGACGAATTTCTTGTCGTTGAAGCTGATGTTGCGAATTTCGGACCACGGGAAACCGATCTTGGGCGTCAATCGATCATTCTTCTCGTAGATATTCAATCCCAACGCATCCACGCCCAGCCATAATTCGGTGCCTTTCTTATTCTTTATGTCGAAATAATTGACGCCGTACATTTCCAAATCTTGTGCGATCTTCAAATATTCTTTCATGGCGTCTTCCCTGCAATGCATTTACGCCTCAGAGGTCTATCTGTAATAGTATAAATCAAGATCATACCTCATTAAAGCTTTGTGCTCTTGCCACCAAGCCACGATTTTCGATTCCCATTCGGCCGGTGATAATTTGAACTGACTTCGGACGCGTTCCGGCAACAGACGATCGTTGGCGAAACTTCCCATTTTATGCGTATCCGGACTGAATGGGCCGTATTTGGCTTGCAATGCGTAACTGGCCAACAGAACCGACGTTTCCGGTGGGCAATAAACTTCGTCCGATAATATGGCGTCTTTCACTTGCAGATAGAATAATCGCTGAAAACCGGGAGCAGTGTTAAAATCATCAATAAGAAGCAATCAAAATGGAACTTACCAAAGTAATGTCCTGGATGATTTCTTCCGATACGTCCTCCGGGAAGAACTTGCCTCGAAAACGGAATTGCAGAGGCGAATCTTTCTTCACGTCTTGACTCAAAACCTGAAATAAGGAACATAATCAGCAATGCAATCTCGAAGCTTCACACCGGGGGCCACCATACCTTCTTGTTCAATTTCAACCACGTCACGTATCCTTTCGTATCCGTGTATTGTAATCCGAAATACCAAATTTCACGCAGACCGATCGTTTTGACGACTTGATCGAATAATTGTTTGCCCGTCGTATTCGGTTGTATGGCAAACTCCAATTCAGCATCCATGGTGGTCACGCGGACGCTAACCTGAAAGAAATTCGTCCATTAGAATATGATAACAAAGCATGCATTGCGCAGTTTGCATTCACAATAATCCACTTACAGTTGACGATTGAGGCATTTTTGCGAGTGCACTTTGGACAAAATAAATGTGCCAATTAGAAGGAAGCAATGTGAACCTCTTGTGTACGCTATAAACGCAGCCTGATAAGCCTCACTAGCAAAAAGCGAAAGCACTAGAACCTAGCTAGTATTAGCTATAATTCCGAATCACAGAAGAACGGAAGAGCTTCTGCATCTGGCCTCGACCGAACGAAGATCACAGAATTATTTTTTCTCTCGACATACACCGCCTGCATGTAGTCAAGAAGCAGCTGAACTATCAAAGACTAAATGCCCCGGTTGACGGGCAAACAGTAGGATGCATATTAGAAAACGCATCGAATGCAACCAACGACCCTGCGCTTTCACACGAAGAACCATCCATCCATCCATAACGAGAAATTATTCCGGACGCCAAAGATAAAGGTACCTTTCCATAAATCGCAATGGTACATATTGAAACGGCCCACTAACGCGTTTCCACGTCAGCATAATCTCCATAATTCGATTATGCCCGTAAAAGGCAGAAAGGAAAAGGAATTTCCAACACCAACATGGAAAAACCTCTCAAAAAAGAGGTTAGGTCGTCAAATGAAGATGCTAGTCAAAATTCAGCTGAGCAGGACCAATAGCTAAGAATCCCCTTCAAGCCATCAAAGAACCACTGCTTCCTAATCTCACTCAGAATACACAACAATCGGGCCACGGATGACCCTCGAAAAAACCTACGCAGCGACGGCCGCTAATAATATCGTGAAAATTCGCGTTATGCGGCTCATTGCGAAAGTCCATTCGAGTGCACCGAACCGCAATCAAACGCTGGATTTCGGTACAAGGTACAGCCGTTATTCGGCCGCTCCAAAGCTCGATACGGTACCAAGCAGTCATCCAAACTAAAATCCTATCCTATCCTCTAAAGTTCGTTGACAAACATTTTCGAAAACGACGGAATAAACGCGCCTCACCGAAAGGCCATTTCCCGTTCTATACCTCGACAGACGATAAAATCTACGGCCAACACCGAAATCGTCGTACGGCCCATGCTCGTTGAGCAAAAAGCAAACAGAACAGCCAAGCACTCTCATGGATTTGGCAGCAACATTAAAATCCCAATTAAAATTTCATCAACAACCACTCGATTGCTGACAGCTGAGAAATTTCCAGTAATGCAAAAATACCTCAATCTCACACAACTGCGATAGAACTTGTTCGAGCAAATCTGCCCTGAACGCAGCATTTTGCAATTCTCTGCCAATAACATCCAAAATGTACTTACAAGTTTGGCAGGCATCTTGAAAAATTCGCCACCGACCAAAAGTCGTAAATCAATGAAGAAAATCTCTTGCTGACGTAAAATTGATGTCCTCGAAATCCAACGTCGGAGGCCGATTCAATCCTTTAGCGTACGAATATAGCAATACCTGAAAAATGATGGAGGTCAGGCAATGGGAGATTTCAATTTACAGGAAATTCTTGCACAAAAGATTGACAAATGGCACCGTTTTGAGTCGCGCGAGTGTCAAGGTCTAATTTACGCTACTAGTACTACCTAATAATCGCCAGTTCCTCGGCGGAGGAATTTATCAAAGAGACCAAACCGGTATGGTCTTCTCCCTTGACCGAGATTTCACGAAAACGGCTTTTTATTCACGTCTACATACGCCAAGTCCCCCTTCCCTTCAATAATTTTCACGCAGACTCGCCGCCACCTGCGTTGAACGTAATCTCGTCAATAGAAAAATCCAGATTTCGCATTTATAAGAAAATTGAAAAGGACGTTGAATCATTTGTCAACATCCTTCAACTGCACAAATTTTTCAGCCAACTTCGTCCTTTTCGGCTTTCGCCTATTGGCAACCGGCCAAGATTGCTTCCCACGCTCCAGCAGACAACGTTTGGCACTACTTATGACAAAAGCGCTCGAAATTCAATATTGGATAGATTATGCAATAATACATGCAAAAATCCTGATCACTGGATGATCCAAAGCACTTTTAATTAGGCCAGATAATTAAAAATCAATTATCACATTTGTTCAGGCGGCTAGCAACAAGATCAGGAAAATCGCAAAGTGAAACGATCCCCAACGAATGTAAAAATACAAAAAAATAAAGCTATCCTCTACCAAAAAAGCCTTCACAAAAAGCTACAATACTCATTATCAACCTGACATGTACATCACAGTCAACATTTTGCATTGGTTTCCACGAAATACTACTCAAGTAACCCGCTCCCGAAAACAGGAATGCCTAATCCAAACCGATTAAAGCCAATATCCAAAATCATGCTGCCATTGAATTCGAGACGTGATCGATGAAGTGAATTCGAACGAATGGACGTGGTTCAGGAATTTCTCGATCTCTTATTCCTTTGAGCTAGATTGACGGCCGCTGCAGCACCGTCCACGATTTCTGGTCGGAATTCGCCGTACATACGCTGAAAGGTGGAACCTTTCGGTTTTGGCAAGGCGAAATTTCAAATCACTCACTATTTCATCATCCGAAGGCACCCTCGACAGGAAATCCAAGACCTCATTGTTTGGCACCGCATTCGGGCTTCGTAATTTCTTGGTGAATTTATTGATGCCTGAAAACAGACATCCTTATTAGCCGCTTCATCACGAACAGCAATTTCTTCATGCTTACCCCAGGCCATAGCTAGCCACCGAACCGGAATGAAATACAATACGATTGTGACCGTGCATAAGACCGTGATTGCTAACCAAGACAGGAACGGTTGAGTGAAATTGAACGTGCTGAAATGAAGGGCAATGTTAGCAAGACCAGGAAAGGTCTATTAGCCATACTCACTTCTTGACTCTTTCCATTGATGACGCAATATAATCCAAAGCATTCTGCACCATAGCCAAAGTGTCTTGGATCGCTTGGAGACGTTCTTTGAACGATTTCCGTTCTTCCTGAAATACGAGATACGTCAGTTCTGGTGTCATCAACTCGACGGCACTCAAATTCAAAGCAATTTCAAAAGTGCAAGCACCCCTAACCGCAAGCAATTCGCTCTATCAGCATCTGTACAAAGCCACTCCCAAATGTGTCAAGGGTATCCGTGTCAGTTATGCAAAGCATTATGAAATCAGCAGCACCCGCAACCGTTTATGTACCCGCGGTTTGCTTACGGGTTTCGCATTTGGTGATGAC
This sequence comes from Discolaimus major, assembly GCA_034695185.1. Taxonomy (NCBI): domain Eukaryota; kingdom Metazoa; phylum Nematoda; class Enoplea; order Dorylaimida; family Qudsianematidae; genus Discolaimus; species Discolaimus major. The sequence continues at coordinate 6,432 of JAQIWJ010000653.1, forward strand.
TAAAATGATGATGATCCTAGTGGCTTAATATACCCTTCTCATTATGCTCACAAGAAGCATACGCTTTCAAAGACAGCTGAATTTTTCACACCAACAATTCATGCCGTACATACCTTGTCATCCATCTCCTCATCTTCCTCTTCGGATTCGAAATATTCCTGAAATACGGAATCCATAAGCCTCGGCACTCATCATCAATAATTCCACTTACGTCCACTTCATCCTTGTTCTGCTTCAAACCAGCGATGACCACTTTGTACACGTACGATTTGATGAATAATAGCAGCAATAGCAACGGTAGCATGTAAATCTCGAAGAAATACGCCACCACCATGTAAATCTAAAACGAGACCGATTTTAAGATTCAAACTTTGAATCTAGGAAACTACAACTTACAATGAAGGCAATAACTGATCTCGGAGGCGATTCCCACGAAAAACAACTTTGTATGAAGGCACCGACGTCCACCGCTGCCTTGAAAATTGAGAATACATTAATCAATGCTTTCCAAACAATGAAATCTTGCTTACCATTGCAAAATTCTTCACCCTCATCACGTTCCTCATGAATATCTGCCGTTTGAAACGATCCTCTTGCGTCATATATTTCTCTTCTTTGGGATTGAATGTCCTGATGCTTGCTCGCACCTGAAATTGGCCATATGTTCAGTCATTGATAAGCAGCTACTGCCAGCAATGCTCACCGGATTCCAAACCACTTCAATTTCCAACAATATTTGACCCTTGGCTCGTTGCTGCAGCTTCCTGTCTTTCAAAGCGTACCACCGTTTCTCGCCGTTTCGAACTTTCAATAATGGAATGGCAACTTTTCCCAGGAATTCCACTTTCTTATTCGGATCTTCATCGAAGACGGTTAATTCGAGGACGGAATGTATGTCTTTGATGTTGCTGAAATAAAAAGGTTTTAATTCACGGGCATCCATCATTCAGCGATACTTACAAAGTGAATATCTTGTTCCATTCCGGATTGAGCGTTTTATACTCGGTATGAGTTTGCAATCTCGCATTCACCAATTCCACGACCTGAAAAAAAGTATTCGTTATCAATTTGTATACGCAAACTAATTAGCATAATGCAATTGCCTAATTAGCAAAAACTTACGCAGAACGGATCCGACTTGCCCCCGAGATCAGCCGAGGCCAAATTCTGAGCTCTGAACACTGAAACAGGGAACACTAGCAACGTCTTGCAATTATATTCAAAATGGAAGATTTTACCTTTCACAACCAAATGACCGATATCCTTCAAGTTGTTGAACGTTTTGCTGAGCGCCTGCAAAATGGATTCCTTGGTAAATCTGCAGCAGTAACAGCTTTCAAAACTTACATATTTCTCAACCACAGCCGTATTCGTATTCGTAGAACCAGAGTCGCCAAAATCGCAAACCGTTTCGGTGCCAACCGTACCACTGATGGTCAGCAATAGCATAATTTGTCCAGCACCGTCTTCCAATTCGTACCAATTCTGATGCGTCACTTCTCGTCCGATTGTGCTCAAATCGATTTTGCATCTGAAAATCACAGGAATTAAACGAATGCATGCGACTACAAAAGCATTGCTCACCTGCCCATGAAAATATCCTTTCGTTTATCGAACACCATGATTTCCAGCTGTTGATTTTGGTCGTCGAATATATGCAAATCGAATTGTTCCAACCACTTTGGATCCAGCGTTTTGGTTGCTTGCTGAAAAGCGAAAATGAATTAGCTTCAAGGCGACCAGAACCCAGATAACAGCTCACCTTAGATCGATATTTCTCTGGACCAAGCTTGAATTTGACCTGAAAGGGGAATTTGACTCAGTTGCGAGGCAAATTTCTAGCCTTTTCGGCTGACAAAAGCAGAACTTACGTATGGATCAGGCAACGGAGAAGACGTGTGCATATCGGTCGGTATCAAATTCTTGGCTTCTACTAGCACGATATTGACCACGGAAGTCCAAACTTGAGCTCCTTTTTGCGTACGTTTGGTTGCGGTCGACGTGGAAGACCCATGACCTTCTGGCGATCCTCTCGCTTTCTTTCGAGCGAACTGAAATAAAAAAATCTCAATTTGCATTTCGCCAATTGCGTCAGCAATTGAAGGCATACCTGTTCTTGCTCATCTCTCGTCATCGGAGTCAATGTCACTTGCATCACCAGGTAACCCATGTACTGATCGCTATTCTCTTCTCGGAGATTCAATTTTACTTCCGTCGGTCTGAAATCAAGATCACATATTATCAATGCGGCCATTCCAACCGAATTTTGAGGCTTACTTCTTCAATTCCAAATGGGATAAATCCAACGTAGCGAAACCCATGAAATCGTCAGACGCAAATCGATCATAATCGAAGACCTGAAAGAAAATCGTGATCGATTATAATTGATCAAGGGTCCTTCAACATCAAACTTACATCCATATGCAAAGGCGACGCGGGATCATCGATAATCTCCGAGAATTGTTCATCCCAGTGCGGATTCAAATTCTTGAATATCGTATTACTCTTGTAAATCAGCTTGTTTTCTGAAACAGAAACATACGACCATTTTGCTGATCACCGATTAAAGCACCACTTACTGAACTTGAATTTGACATATGGATCCGAACTTCCGGAGGCATCTCGAATGACCAAATCTCGTCCTTCTTTCAAATGCACGTGTAGGAGGTAGGAAGAAATTGGAAGCGGCGAATCCGGTTCACTGTACGTTTCCTGAAATACGAAGCTTCACGTTAGTACTCGAGATAAGTTGCTATTCATCAATCTGAATAGCTTGTGTATCCATTCAAGAAACTCAGCTCCTATTACAATTGCATTAGCTCAATCTTAGCATTACTATGGACTCAGCCCGGTCAAAACTGGGCGAAGACGGGAAAACACTGTCGACGGTGTTCTGCTTTTCCAATATCCTAGTCTCCTTTTCCACTGAATCCTGTTTCTCCAACGAATCGTTCCTATCAAACGACACGCTCTTGTCAATTGTTGACTGCTTCTTCCGCAGGAAAAACTCGCGGAATTCCATTCCTGGTATCGAGAAAGATCGATCCAAATGCCAGAAACCAATTCCAATGCAATATTCCCACTAGCGGCTACCAAGTTTTATCCCTTTTCCAGAACGACGAAAACAAGCTTGCTGGCAATAAGCACGACCACTAGCAATGGTGAACAGCACGAGAGCTGATATCCGGAATGTAATTTCCTACCGATATGATGAGAACGAAACGAACTTGTCAGCAAAGCCAAGCGTACGTCCGCTTTTCCCATTTAAAGCAATACACCACAACACACGCGAATATAATGGCTGGGAGAAATCCCCAGCCCCGGGATTGAGCATGGCTCAGCTGTCGCATGCCAAGCTAAACTCAAGCTCAAAGAAAAGGGGGACGGTACAACGACGACTGATCAAACGACCGAAGAACACGAGAACGACGTCTCCATTCTCATGATTAACTACGCTAGAAGTGGCCTAGTTTCCATTTCCGTCTCGTCCCGCTTCATACATCAAAGCTAACAACTACCGCCTATTCTTCCTCGAACAGGCATTCGATGAATGACCTAGCAGCCGATTCAGGAAATGGGACACTTCTTCAGAAGAGAAAATCAAATCGCTCTCAAAGCGAACGGTGAAGAAAATGACGCTCCCACGGCATAATATAATCAAGCTAACGAGCTCTCACCAACTTTCGCCGTGGGAAAGCATAAAAAACACCATCCCAAGAATGCCATTGCCTGCCACGGAATTCAAGCTGCTCATCCTGACGGAGATCAATGTCCAAAGATAGCTACGTACGCCTACGCATAATCCTAGTGCAAATTGCGCAATCAGACCCGATAAATAGGACTCTCACTTGTCGTAATAAATCCTCCGCAGTAGCACTGGAAGTTGATTCGAACGTGGCCTGACGTTCCACACGTTTATGAATGCTCCGACTGAATAACGTCCTCACCGGGCTGGTCATGGCTGCGAGCGTACTTGAGCACGATTCAATGGTGGACGGTTGAGTGGTGTTGGCCGCACGAATCGGACTGGTGATTTTGGACGCTGATCCCGTATCGTCCGAGATCAACGGAATGACTTGATTCGTAGCTGCGAATTCCACACGATTGGCCGAATTCCTGTGACCGCCACCGCTCGATTGATTCCTCACCAAAATACTGCCGCCAGTGGACGTGGGCGTATGGGTCGTCGCCGCTGCCACCGTTGGACGAGGCGGATGATCGCACGCGTTGTTGGACAACTGAAATATACATACTCTGCTCAAGCACAGTAGCAAAGTAAATGCCAATTTTAAACTATTCCTACAGCAATTTTCTCTGACCCGAATCAATAAGAAATGATTGCGTCAAGTGTAAAATCGTGTTGATCCTCCAGGGGCTACCCCCGGACAATAAGTTCATTGGCATTCAAGAATCGCGCTAGCATTTATACCATGCACCTAAGCGCCAGAGCAAGCCAGCTAATGCAACAATTGACGAAAACTCAATAGCAGCCACGCCCAACCGCCACAAGCTTCTGCACTCACCTCGGATTTCCTCTTTTTCTTCCTAGCAAAGAAACCACCACCTTTGGCACCGCAAGTCGAAGAAGCAGGAGGCGCAAGGAATGTCGACGAACCTTGATCGTGAACACTGATCTCTCCATGCACGTGCACCGACGACGCTGAACGTTGGTCGAAAATTCGCAAATTCGGTTGACTACCGCTATTGTTCAATAATTGGCTATTTCCACCGCCGTTGGACGCGGGAACGTTATAGGATGCTCGTCGAATGTATTCCTCTTGCTCGGACGACGAGTAATAACGTTGATTTTGATCAGGCGTCGCACCAATTGACGAAACGTCAGCGTTCAATCGTTGACGGAAATTGAATTTCTTGAAACTTCGCCACAATCGTAGTCGCTTGGAAACGCGTGAGCCTGAAATAGAAAGGCGAACTGTCAATGCGAACTCGGGAGCATGTTTTGCTAGGTTTTTTTTGCGAAGCATGGATATGGATCCAGCTTTCGGAAAGATAAAAAAAACCGCTCTTTGCATTACAAGGCCTAAGCCGAGATTGCGTCTGTATGATAAAAACGGGATACGCTGCGAGTGTCAGCAGATTTGCCAGCCATAAAAACATTCCCTGTTGCTACTGACATTTCAGGAGGCTCTAAAACGAGCTCGGAGCTTAATTTCAGCTTCACATGACACCCAAGTCTGCGTCCATAAACTTACTACGGGGTCAAACTTGCAAATTTTGCTTCAAAACTGAATTTGGAAACTATGGTTTGCAGTAGCTAATCACAGCTCCGGCTTTAGAAATTGAGCTTTCTTCTAAAGCGGAGCGTTTATTCTTCCAATGAAGAATTAATCAAAGCATCCACATAAAAGAATCAGCTTACCGGAATGATCTGGCGTAAGCCTGCACGGAGACCCGGGTAGCGAAGACGGTGAATTTGAATAGGAGGCACTCGTACGCCGACTACGTCCAACTCGCTGGTGTCTACCTAAAAAAAGGGAGAGTTGTCAATCAATTTCATGGCACAGGCAGTTGGAAGAAGCTTTGCATGGAAAATGGGAAAAATCAAAAATATCGACTCGACCGCATTTTAGGCCAGTCATGCATGCTTTCTCCAGCTTCAAGCCAAAGAAAGAAACCTGTTTTTATCTTCTTATGTAATTATACGAGGCCAATCAAACGGCACACGCAAAAAGCGGCATCCAAGCCGAACTTTTCATCCTCTTTTCCAGAAGTACTAGGAAGCGGCGTGCAGCCGATCTTTTCATCTAATTTTCCAGCAGTACTACGCTGCCGCTAGTCCTCAATTTGCCTCTGCCATGCCAATGAACCATATATGGTAACATTCTATACATACCAGAGGTCGTTCTACTACCGGCTGACTCCTCTTCGTCGTCGTCCTCGTCGGCCGCTTCCGGTGCCTGCATAGTGCACGAGTTGAATATTCCTGAAAAAAGAGGACTCGTTACTATTGAAGCTAGGCTATACTGAGGGACACATGTATTGGGATATTAACAAGCTTGAATGAACGACAAAAACGTTCCCCCAACTGCCATTCTTGTTTCCCATTATGAATCGCTTTTATTTAACGCGCATCACTAGCTTTGGCAATTGCAGGCCGGTCCAAGTTTACAACGCGTATCCGATGAGCCAGTACAATGAGAAAACCTATCCACATGGGAATTTGCTCATAAGCCTATCCTCCGAACAGAAGCAGTCGATTCGGGGACATAAACAAGATCGTTCCGCGAATCAACCAGCGAATCAGTCATGCTAAATTGAACCCGTTGACTGATGCTAGCTTGATTAAAAACGACTGAACGTACATTCAAGCTCATCCAATCAATTCTTCAACACCATAATGACCATCCCAATATCCCTGCGACTAGTCTATTATTGAAGCACGACTTTCTAGCTCATCAATCTACGAGAGCATCATTTCCTGATGACCGTTGCTATGTAATTAGGCATAACTGCACCCTTGAAAGATTTTAGCCTCGATTCACAAAACCAAAGTAGAATGTGCAGAACTGAACATTCTCTGTCTGGGTCAATAAAAACTACTGCTACAAATCTATGCCCATATCAGAGTAGAGAAATTAGAGCTGCACAAATGAAAGAAAAACCGAGAAATCTATCCCGATTCCTAAGCATGCGATCCTGATTGGCATTCAACAATGCCAAGTGATTCCAGAAAACTTAAAAATCCTATCAAAATCTCAACTGGAATCACCGCCCGCCTGACCTGGCAATGCAAGTGCATGCCAGATGGAAAAAATAATCAAATTTCTAACAGGCCAGGACCCCTATTCTCATTCAGGCCATACCAAAGCTCCTCTCAAAAAATCAACCACTTCAATGCTAAAAATATGCCATTCGGAGTTCAACCAAGTGGCAAACCGTTTTGAAAGCATATCAAAATTCAATAAAAGGGCCATTCTACGCTAAGAATCAATTCAACGAAAGCCAATGCCAATTCCAGACGATGCCTTCTTTGTTTGAAAGAAGCAAAAATCGCAGTCCGTAAACCTATGGCCTAAGATCTAGTCAGAAAAACTACAGCAATATGCAAGACACACACACAGAGGGATAATGATCAATCGGCTGGCTATAACCATCAATCACAAGCTGATAAATTTCCCTCATTTATGCAAACCGTCAACAAACGCGGCTTCCTGATTGTGAGTCCAATTCACTCCAGAGTATGCCCTTACCTCTGCAAGGGTTTCTTTTCGATTTAGCTTCACTGCTCCACATGTCAATCATCAAAGCAGAAAACGAACATCAGCCCATAAAACGCCAACTCCCATTCACTGCGTAATCTTCGGACGGAAGAAAACCTGCACGACACGGCTTCACCAGGGCCGGACGCATCGAAGACTGAAGCAAAGCCGAGGCATAGCTAATCACGAATTCCGCACCGTTCCTCTCGCCCCTTCTTCCCTTATGACAACGGTGTCCGTATAAGGGAAAAAATGAAGCCATCACGCACCCCATCCATGCTAAGCAAGGCCAGAACAAAACTGGCCTTCATTCTCAGCTTTCACTAAAGCCTTCCGAAGTCCATGACGCAAAACTCACGGATACATCATTACGCAAAAACACATAGGAGAACAAGCCGAGAAGAAGGAGCGCAAAAATCTCTCATCATCCATCTCCATAACGCAGCTATGGGACGGAATCCTATCCTGGATCCAATATCCACCACAGCCAGGATCAATAACTCGCTACAAGGCGTTGTGCTAAATGACATTTAGCACTTCACAACCCCAACCCAACCCAAACTTCATCACGTCTGTCCTCATCCAAAGCGAAAGAGGTATGCCAATGTAGTAATAATACGCTCTCTCCTCTCTGGAAAGCTGGTAACCGTTCTACAATATAAAAACAATCTCGCGAGACTAAAAAAGAGCACTCAAAGGTGCATCTTCATTAAAGCGAGAAGCGTCAATGTGTACGATTGTGAATGAGGAGTGAATCTGCAGACACTCCCGAGGCGACGAAAAAAGGCCTCAAAAAGCCTCTCAACCCTAATCGCAAACGGTAGCCAAAGGCGCATTCTCAGGAAGCCGATAAATCACTTCATCCATACCACAGGATAGCTTACCTGCGATTCGTAGGTATCTACGTAACATAACCGGCGTACTCTCGGCCGACCTAGTACGTCGGCCGTGCATGGAAGAAAGTGTAATTTCCGACATCTCCATCGGGGGTCGTCAAAGCCAATGAACCGTATGAAAATACTGTCACAACTAGCCAACATGCGAAAAGTCGAAGAATGCTCGCTGATGAGGTCCTCCAAAGTTTTCATTGGAGCTTTTTATCCGATCAACCACACACGCCCAACAATCCAATCCGCATCACCTTTTTCACCATTCGGTGATAATTAATGGCGAAAACATTCCCCATGCTTTGTACATTGACGTCTATGAAAAGTAGGGGAAAGGAAGCCTAGAGAAATCGGCTAAAAGCCAATCCAGGCATGCCTCGCTATGCTATGCATGGCTTTTCGGCTCGGTTCAATAACCGCACGCCAAACCTCGCACGGTAACTACCTATTAGGGAATATGAACTATATGTTCTTCGCATATGCAAAGAATGCGCTCGGCTAGCAGAGCTTTCAAAAAGCCTGCTCATTTTTATCGAACCCACCCCGAGACACGCGATGGATGCCAACCAAATGGCAATGGTGTACTACAAGCCAAGGGAACCGTGACGCTCATTGCACGCGTCAATGCCCACGGAAAAAAACCCCAACGCCAGGTTGGTTCCAAAACAAGAATGGAAGATGAAGCGAATCAATCACCAATCTACAGAAAGGCTCCAGAGCTCCACGGCTTATTTCTCGTAAGATACATACGAGTATGCATTATTACATATGCTCAAAATGGAGCGTATCAGTCATCGATTAAAAAAACCCAACTAAGATCGATGCGTATGTTTGCTCTCAAAAAACTCATCCCCCATTCCCCCGCTGGACATCCGACAATCTAAAAGCCATGCACCGATGGCCGTAAACGAAAAGCCTCCCCCATGCATGAAGAAATTTGATCCTAGACTCGCGTAAATGCCTCAAACGTCCATCATCGGATAAAAACGACGATCAATCTCGATTCTGCAAATTGCCGAATACCTCATATCCCATACAGGGACCGTGGATCCATGCACAAAAGCAGCAGCATAATCCATTAGCTAAGAAATCGCCAATGCCAATAGAATAATGAACTACTCACCTTGATCTGGCTAATCTCCATAATCCGATAATTCTCCGATACTGGTAAATTGGATCCAGCCAATTCAATGCGTCTGGATAATGACGACCAACTAGCGTTCTTTGATACCACCTGAAATATAATCATTTTAAAATTCAGAAACATATTGATCTCCATTTAGAATATTGCATAGCAATAATCAGTATCTTATTATTCAGAATCGATTAGATAAATAAGGAATTCAGTTTAGCATATTCAAAAATCCGCATAAAAATGAATACAAAAGCGCTATCAGTATCCACAGAAATCCCATCAAACGTAATTACAGCCCCAAATCACAGAATTCCAGTGCATACAGGGAGAATGCGATCAATTTTTGCTGTCACTCGCCATACCTTCCTCTTTATCTTCAATCTCAACAACAGGCGGCGACGGTTCACTCGGTGCGTCTTTCTCCAATAGATCAGCAATTTCATCTTCCCATTCACGATCCGACTTGCCCGTTTGCTCGGCCACCAATTCGTAATCGTTCAAATCGGCCAATAATTCCTTCTCCCACTCCGCCTCGTTGCCGCTCGTCTTCGCATTTCCGTTTGCCACTGAAATATGAACCATTATTGGATTGATTGTGCAAATGGTCCAAGCTAAACTCACCGTTATTGACCACAATTCCCAATATCTCACGAGCTTGTTCCAATTCTTCCTCAGTCGCTTCCGCGTGAATACCACTATCGCTCAGGAATTCGGTCACCGAGGGCGAAGATACGTCCGCTGCACCGCCTGGAATCGCTTTCGCCTCGTCTTCGCTAATATTTCGAGATATTGGAATTCCACTCGACGCAGTTGATGGATCAATAACCGCATCGTCATTTGGCTTTTCTAAAATGCAATCAGCTTTCGCCATGAGAATGAAAGATGGCTTTCATTGGCTTACCGGTTCGTTGCGATTGCGCAAACATATCCAACGTAGCCGAATGCTTGATCAACGATACGCGATAGAAGTAATTACGCCAAAATCGCTCTTCTTTCACCCTGAAAAATGGAAAATTATCAGACGAAAAGTGCTTGCATGAAGCAAACGATGGCCTCTGATCAATGATAAGTATACTTACTGCTTTGGGACCAATTCGAACCGCATTTTCCTCAAACTAGGATCCGCGTTCAACGCGGCCAATGCGGTTGGTACATAATCGGCGTAATTGAAGACGAAATCCGTGGCCGGCGGTGGATCGCGTAAGAAATTGCGTGAATCCAATGATAACGATAGAATCTTCTTCTTTATAGCCGTCTCCTCGACGCAACCAGTCCACGGTGCAGATGCATTGGTCTCTTGTTGAACCGTGGCCGCAGGGATCGGTTTTTGACGTTGTTCCTCGATAAATTTCTGCTGTTCCACTTCCAAATCGCCGAGTAACGTCTAAAATAAGGAATACAATTCGTAAAATATCTTTATAAAATAAGAAATATCCTTACCTTATTCTCCAAAACGCTTTTCAATTCGCCAGCTCCTTCTTTGACCATTTTATTGGCAAACGAATACAAATTGCCTAAAATTAATTCCTTGTAAAATTATTCTCGAATAAAACACCGATATAACTTACTAGTAAACGCCTTGGCACTATCCACGGCCTTCTTGGCGGCATCTTCCAAACCAATACCGGTTCCGGAAGTAATCGATTCCGATTTTGTCATTTCTTCTTTATTTCCCGTAATTTCTTCCTTTTGAATATTCGGTTCGGAATTCACGGTTTCGGACTTATCATCTTTCTCGGCTGCCGCGGGAGTGAATTGTTTCGTAATCGATGAGAACCAACCGCTGACGGAATCCATTTTTCTTGTTTGATTTATTTATCAGGATCGAAAATCCACGAATTTTTTTGGAATTCTGCCAAGAATCTAGGATTTTCGGTCGACGCGCACAGTCTCGACAAGATGCTTACCCATTCTCCCGCGAATTCAAAACTGAGCCAGAGGGCATACTGCTTGTGAAAAATGTAAATATCGACTGATCGAATCGATCGATCGATCGATCATGTAAATATGCACAACTTTTGCTCATAATTCATTATTGATTACTTGGGCTTCTATTTTTCATAAGTAATAT